>CAUYRB010100365.1:0-23811 GCA_963574695.1 Propithecus perrieri
ATATGGTGTCTGTGACATCACTGGTGACCATTAAATCTTGATGGACTGAATAGTTGAGATAAGAAAGTAACAGAATTGGGTATGAACCTGAGACACAGATCAAGACCATCTGGGTTCCCACCTTGGCTCTCTCTCTACTGACTGTGAAATCTTGGGCCAGTTACTCCACCCCTTTCTGTGCAGAAGCCTTTTAATTTGATCAGGTCCCATTTATTTATTTTTGTCGTTGCTGTGATTGCTTTTGGGGTCTTCTTCATAAACTCTTTGCCCAGGCCAATGTCTGTAAGAGTTTTTTCCAACATTTTCTTCTATAATTCTTATGGTTTCAAGCCTTAGGTTTAAGTCTATTATCCATTATGAGTCAATTTTTGTGAGTAGTGAGAGGTGCAGATCTTGTTTCAGTCTTCTACATGTGGCTATCTAATTTTCCCAGCACCATGTATTGAATAGGGATTCTCTTCCCCAGTGTATGTTTTTGTCTGCTTTGTCAAAGATCACGTGGCTATATAAGGATGACTTTATATCTGGATTCTCAGTCCTGTTCCATTGGTCTATGTCTTAGTTCTTGTGCCAGTACCATTTAGCAAAGACTCCTTCGTCTTGCAGTACTGGGTTGTAAGTACTGCACTCTTCCATGGGTGCCTGTGCATGCCAATGCCTGTCTCTTTTCAGAAGTCAGGGAAGTCTTCACCTTTATGGAGCTGAGGTTTGCAGGATAGTTAAGAGTTTTCCAGCTAGGGAAGCAAAGAAGGCATAAAGAGTTGAGATTTGAGAGAATACTGCACAGTTGAGGAAGCAGTGACAGTCTCACATAACTGGAGCATGAGTTCTGCCATAGCAGACGTGGGAGCAGGTGGAGATGAGTCATGGTACAGAATTGGACTTCACTCTTCAGTCATTTAGGAACCTGATGCAACCATACCATGTTTCCGTTGTTGAGTCCTCCTGCCTGTGTTGCCTCATTCCATGGAGGCCACTGGTGATCTGGAAACCCTGTGCTATTTGATATCAGTAGCTGAGAACTCTAAGTGATCAGCTTGGAGGAAATTTTATTGCTATAGCATTGTAAAAATGAATGTTTTCATATAATCTTTTGATGATTGGTCCTATGTAACTACTGTTAAATTAAATCTAAAGCCATAAACAGAAATTTAATTTCAGTGCCTATATGCTTAACTTGTGAGAGGAATACAGAGATATTTTCCAAAGAATCGTTTTATATAAGCTTAAATGTATGACTTTTATGCAATTACGGGTTGTTTTTTCCTAATTAATTGTTTTTGGAGAAATTAAGCATTTAAATAATGTTATGAAATGAAGAGGCTTTTGGGTACTGTTTAAAAGCTATAATGAATGCTGTTTAAAATGTGTATGTTAATTATTATTAAAATTAACCTTCATAAAGCAGAAAAAGAAAGTTCTACCCCAGAAAACCTAAGGCCTCCATACCAGTCTCTGTCTCTGATTTGTCAAATTGACTCACATCTACCTTGCACCTTACATAAAAACCAAAGATGAAAACTCTTCTGTGTCAGTTATTTCCAGCTAATAAAATGCAAGTGGAAGTGGTATCAACTACTGCACTACCTCCAGGCAGAGGCTGTGATAACTTCCCACACTGATCATTCATGATTTTCCTTCATGCAGGTATGATGCAGATGAACCCAAGGATTAAAATCAACTTGGAATGAATCTTATTTCTTCCATTAGTACTTGCAGAAGAGCTGTCCACTCATAAGGAGTACCTATTTTGAAATCCACATCAGGAAGAAACAAATTCTGCTATGTTCAGCCAGTGAAATCATTAACTTCCTTTTGAGTATTTTCTACTGGAATTTTCGTGAACACATATAAGTCAAGGTGTCCAAAATGCAACCAACCCATCATAGTTTTCCTTAAACTCTCTATTCCTTTCCCAAGGATTTGCTGTTTCAGCAATGGCATCATTTGTCTTTTCCAACTACCCAAGCTATAAACTATTAACTACCCCACTCAGTCCTTCAGGAAAAAATTGGAAACCAAGCCATCTAAGTGTGAATTACAAAATGTCCCTTAAAAAAGTCTCTCCTTTTCACAGCACTATTATCTTCTAAATTTAAACTATGTCTCCAACCTGTTTTGTTTCCTTAACCTCCCACCTAGCCTTCTGTGTCTTGCCTCTAGACTAATCTATGTTTGGTGTAATACAGCTGAAACACAAATCCCATCACTTCCATGTATAAAATATTAGTAATTCTTTACCAACCACAAAGTAAAAGTCTAAAATTAATTTTGTCCTGCACTTAAGGTCATTTACATTCTGAATTCAACAAATTGTATTGCCCTTTTCTCTTGCCACTTCTCCCCATAAACATCTACTCTAGATTGAGATCTTATGAGGCCCTACACATTTTCATGGGCTGTTACCTCACCCTGGAATTTCCTTTCTCCTGGACCCCTCTAGTGCAGACATCCTGAGAATGTAAAGACCATGGGATGCAGAGTCAAACTGAGCATGCTTGAATAGAGAGCTTGGCTCTTTATAGCTGAATGCTTTAGAAAAATTCCTCATCTCTCTGACCCTGAGGAAGTATTACTTCCTACCTTTTGTTCTTTAGCTTCCGACTTTGCAGTAAAACAAAATATTTAATGTCATGGTGCCTGATGCCCTCTTTGAATTTTTCTATATTCTAAACTATCTCAATGCTAGGTAAAGCCAGAGATTGGCATAAACATGAATCGGTGTTTATATATTTTTAAAAACGATAATAAGAAATAAAAGAAGATGGTGAGCAAAGGACTTCAGACATTGGAGTCAGGTTAGCATTTCTTACCCCACCCATTGCAGCCTGCCTGCTGCTCCCCACTCAGCTGGGTAACAAAATAAGTTTAACCTTGCTTTCTAGTTTGCTTATGTTTACAGCAAAGACTCAGATGTCTTCTTAACATAGCTATGTCTTCAGCTTAGAAATACTTCCCCTCGCAATTTAATAAAGAGAGCCTTGGCCTTGTTAGGGTAAATGCAGCAGTTTCACCAGCCTTTAGCCAGCCTGTACATTTCACCAGGTCGTGGACTTTGGGAGCTCTCTCTGGTCCCAGATCCCAGATTTTAACATAAGAGTCTGGGGCATTTTCTGTGTAACATAATATCCCATATGTCTTTCGCTATAGTCCAGGGCAACAGTGTTTATGAAATGGAGTATATTTCATCTCCATAATCCACCATTTTCACACTAGAAGGTATTTTTTTCTGCTCAGTGTTTATTTTTAGCTGTTTATGCTATTTGTTTTAAAAAATTAGCTATTGATAGATTTTGTTATACTTGCACATAATTTTTTTTTAATAAGAGGAATTCTTAATGAATTCCTATTTATACTTCAAGATCCAGATCAGGATCACCTTTATGAAACCTTTCTTATTCCATTCATCACCAAAACTAACAATACTGCCCATAGTTGCTGCCTTTGAATGTAGCCTTGTTTCTTTTCTTTCTGCTGCGTAGTATATCAGTTCTTTATAATTATATATTTCTTACCTTGTAATCTTAAAAGCAACCATGTTCATCTTTATATTCCTCTAGTATTAGCAAGTAACCAACTTCACATATACCCATTCCTTATTTACACTTTACCGTAGACAAAGTCACCACAACGCGATTTTAAAAAATATTTTCTCACTTAAGTTGACTTGTTTTCTCAAATGTTAAGATCATTTCCCTGCACAACTTGATGCTGTCATGTAAGTATTTGCAACCTTGAAAGTTGCAAGAATTAATCACATGCTGGGCAGAGATATAAAGATAATGTTTCCAATAAATCCAGTGAAAATGTTGCACTTTAGTATTCCTGACTGGCTATGACCCAATTGAAACACAGTGGTCATTTTCTCCAACTTTTTCTTTTGGTCTGCAGAGAATTATCTGTAATATACTACTAAAGTGGTCATAATCCAGTTCAAAGAACATAATTAAAGCTCTCTGTTTGCTTGCCTTCTAAAAATATAAGAATGTTAAAAGATTTTCCTAAGATTTCACAGAGATGGTCCTAAAGAACAATCTTTCTCCAATTGACATAATTTCATTTTGATACTCTACAGACACCAATGGCTAGAGGTCATTTACAAGATGTGGAAGAAAAGTATAGTGCAAGAGTAGACAAAGAGTCACTACTCGTCAATCTTTAATAGATGCTCCAAAGAAATCATTAGAACCACCATTTTGGCTCACACTTAAATCTACCAAGGGAAGAACTAACCTGAACTTCCAAATATTCCTACCTTTGTGTGATTGAAAAATAAATCAGATATGTCAGTAGATATGTCAGTATACTGACATACACTGCTCAATACTGTGGAGTTGCTAAAACCACTGAATGTATTGTGTATGAATTTGATTAGCTTCACTATGTTAATACCATTTACCTAGATCTTTAAAAAAGTGAATCTAGTTTGCAGCTGGTAATCTGGTGTTAATTAGTGTATTATTAGAGCAATGCTTCTAAAATTTGGAAATTTGATACCTCTTAAGACTCTAAGGGATGTTTTAGATTCCATCTTTAGAAAAAGACATATAAACAAATGCACATAAATGTTCATAAAAATTGTTACGGATCCTTCCCCAGCAGGACAATTGACCCAAGTTAAAAACACAATTTTAGAAGAATTTGAAATCTTAATTGCTGTTATTCTGTACACAAAAAAATTCCACTGGAGCTAGGAATATAAATCTTTAGCAAAAGGAATACCTCATAATCTTATATTTTCCATTTAGATATGTGAAAGCAATAATTAGCTTGAAGTTGACTACAATAACTTGAGGAAGAAAGCAAAAGTAGAAAATATATAATTCTTTCAGTTTTGAGGTCTCTTGTTTTACTATGGAATACTTACATCTGAGTATGATACTTGACCATGTCCACCCTGTGACAGCTGACTGGCAGAGTAGAAATGACATCTTTCCAAACACGTATTTTATATAAACAGAAAGCAAAACCACTTAATTACCAAGTTATTTTACATAATTGAAAACGATTTAAAATTTCTTTCTGACAGTTGAAAATGGAAAGATCATCAAATTTACCTGCTCTACTCTCCCCATTAAGGTTATTTTTTCTAATTGGCCCATGGTAGATATCACAGTTTTTATCTATTTAATAAATCTATAAGTCATGCGATGGCCTATGATCTGAAGTGTATTGAGAATGTGCTACACTTTTTTAACCTGTGATATGGGGGCAAAGAGATTAAGAATATCTTTTATGAGCAATATAATGAATAAAGTCTACCCTTATCTTAATGGGAAGTTGTTAATGTCATCATTTACTTGAAAAAGACAAAGTCACATTTGGAACATCATATCTAATAATTTGGATTTGTTTAGCCTATTTGATTGTCACATAGGTTCTTTCCTCCTGAAAAAGAAAAAAAAAGAAGGAAAACCTGTTAAGCGAAGTTAAGATTAATGGTAGAGTTTTTGGGTAAATCCCTTCACTTTGAAAACAAATCTGCTCTGACCTCCATGTTCAAGAGGGTTGAAGAGGAAAAGATTTATGGGTGTTGAGAATAATTTTTCTAAGAAAAACACCCAAGGGCACAAATATATTTATCTTCCATGCTTTAATCCTGGTGAACATCAGATATCACAGAGAAGAACATAGCAGATCTGTTTGGATGACAGCAATGACTACAGATGTGCTTTCTTTATTTGACCACCCCCACACTGTGACTCAAGATAAAAATTCTAACAAAGTCTATAGAAAAAAATTTCAATCTACTTATTGGTGCCCACTTTTTGACAGTTCAATATACATTTTACACAGGCAAGCATGTGGGAGCAGAAGGTAAAATCATTTCAGATCATTAAAATATTAATTACTTGAAAATTACTTGGAGCGAATCTAGATGAGTGGTGAAGCCATATGCATGGGAAGTGATTAAGCTGGATTATAGCTTAGGTTGGAGGAAAAAAAAACATTAAAGCAATGCTGCAATCAAATGATATCATTCCATCCAGAATTGATAATGTATTTGTACAATACATTGAAATAGATTTTAAAATTCAGGAAGTTATGTAATTTACCTTCAGTTTTCATAAATATGAACCTAGACATTCTTTCAGTCCATTCTGATACTGGTGTTTATCCATTGTGTTCACGGTGATGCTTTCCAAGAAGATTCCCTATTTTAGGAGCCCCTTAAAAAAGCTGCAAGGGTTGCAGCATCCTTGTAATGATGAAGGATTTCTTTGCAATGTTAAACCTCTACTCGGACAAAATTTTAGAAATTCTTTATACTGATGAAGTACTTTTAGTGCTCGGCAACGTATCCAGTTTTATTGTGTTCTATATTGCTATGCATTAGCATTAAAAACACAGCCAAAATATCTGAAAGAAATGTTTTCAACTCTCATGAGATTTATCAAATCCATCAGCACAAGGGATTTAAATCACTGCCTCGTTAAATAGTAATGTCAAAAATCGATGCAGAATATGAAGTTCTTTCCCACTACCAATAAGTTCACTCTCATTCTCAAGGATAAGTCTTAAAGAGTAAGATCAAACTGAGGACAGAATTTTCACATTTTTTAAGCCCTCTATTAAAATAATTTCAAATAGAGAATTTGGGCAAATATTTTCATTCATTGGAATAAGAGGAATCTTTTGATCAAACCCTTGCAGCCACCCTAATGAATACTGCTGAAAAACTAGGAAGCCTTTGGCCAAGCTGCCAGGGTGAAAGAGAATATCAGAGGTGGGCACTTCGAACACATCCTTAAATGTTCCAATGCTGGAGTAATATTTTCTTCGGTGAGAATCCATAATTAAAAAGCTTTTCAATTTCCAAACATATAAGAATACTCAGACACCAAAAAATAAAATCTCTTTAATCTTACTTCCATTAAGAAGTTAACCTAAAAATATAGATTTTTAAATTCAAACCTGTTTAGTCTGTTTGGGCTGCCATAACAGAACACCACAGAATCGGTGGCTTAAACAACAAAATTAATTTTCTTACAGTTCTTGAAGTCCAAGATCAAGGTGCCAGCAGGTTTGATTTCTCCAGTGGCCTTTCCTCCTGGCTTGCACCTTTTTGCTCTGTCCACACATGGCCTTTCTCTGTGTGCATGCACTCTTGGTGTCTCTACTATAATAAGGACACCAGTCCTAGCATCTTGCCCCTTTGAACTCATTTAACCTTAATTACCTTCTTAAAGGTCCTGTCTCCAAATACAGTCACATTAAAAGCTGAATTTGAACCTGTGAATTTTGGGGGGGACACAGTGCAGTCCATAACACTGTTCTATTTATAAAAACTATTCAATGAGAGATGCATTTTCAAAGAAGACCTCATTGATATGAGAGAAAAAAGTGAGTGACACAACTTTATTTTTAACAGCCTTCATAATTCCAGTATTCCTTGGCATGAGCTCATACCTATGTGTCAATGGGAACTCTGGTCCTTTTTGCTGTTCTATACCTGTGTGTGTCAGGATTTTAAGCACATGTTGCAATAAAACGAGTGAAAAATTACTGGATGTTAAAATAAAATGGGATTTCCAAGTGAAAGAGCATTCTGCAATTACAACTTTATTTTGTGTTATAGTTTTTTATTTTTTAATAAGTTTTATTCTTCTCACCTGTGTACACGCATGTGCAGATTTTGTATTATAGGCAATAAGAGCACCCTTCCTTATAAAATTTGCTTTCCAAAAATTAATTAAATTTATATTTTGAATGTTGCTCTTATATTTGCATTAAAGCAAAAGGAAAGGAGATACTACTTTAGAAAGATTGTTTTATATTCAGTCTTATGAAAGGAATGCATTTCTACTACAATAAAATCAATTGAATACAAAATTTTATGTATGTACAGTCATCACTTAATAATAGCTGCTCAGTGGTTCCTGTAATTGCTGTTCTTGCCTACATTCTAATGTAATAGCAGTTCACTTAGTTTCTCAATCACATAGACATAATTCTACATGGTTCTAATTAACAAATAACCTTTTGGCACAATCACTCAGAAGACTTCTCATTAGTAATCAGAGAAAAATCTTCAATTTTATTCGGAGTTGTGTTTGCAATTCTAGAAATTTAATTGGATTCCACAGGTTCATCCTACAAGAATTGTACTTTTCTGTAACAGACACTCATATCTCTAACACACTTATAATTTCATCTTATCCTCTTTACTTATTTAATTTTGAAAGGGTCTAGATTCATAATAATTACAACAAATCAGATATACAGGTTTGATCATTCCTTATATGATTTAACAGTTACTGAACTGTCTGTTCTTTGTGCCTCTGTCATTTTCAGAATTAAAAAGGCTCCAAAGTAATTGGATGACACAGTTATTCTTTTTTATACTTTAAAAATACTTATTAAAATTAGTTCAGACATACAAAAAAGCATAGACAGCAGAAATATAACAAAACTGATGTAACTACCACTTAGCTTAAACAATATACACTGGAGAAAAGAAGCTCTATTCAATAAATGGTGCTGGGAAAATTGAATAGACACATGCAGAAGAGTGAAACAGGATCCATATCTCTCACCACTCACAAAAAATAATTAAAGATGGGTACAACGCTTAAATTTAAGGCAGGTAACCATAAGCATCCTAGAAGAAAATGTAGGAAAAACTCTTTTAGATATCAGCCTAGGCAAAGAGTTTGTGACTAAGACCCCGATGGCAATTATGGAAACATCAAAAATAAATAAATGGGACTTGATTAAATTAAAATGCTTCTGCACAGCTAAGAAAATAATGAGCAGAACAAATAGACAACCTACAGAATAGGAGAAAATATTTGCATGCTATATATCTGCTAAAGGGCTAATAACAAGTATCTGCAAAGAACGCAAGCAAATGAGCAAGAAAACATCAATCGACCCCATTAAAAAGTGGACAAAAGACATGAAAAGAAGATTTTCAAAAGAAGATAGACAAATGGCCAATAAACATGTTTAAAAATGCTCAACATCACTAATCATCAGGAAAATGCAAATTAAAACCACATGAGATATCACCTTACCCCAGTCAGAATGGCTTTTATTAAAAAGTCCAAAAACAATAGATGCTGGCATGGATGCAGAGAGAAAGAGACACTTATACATTGTTGGTGGGACTGCAAATTAGTATAACCTCTATGGAAAACAGTATGGAGATTCCTCAAAGAACTAAAAGTAGACCTACCATTTGATCCAGCAACCCCACTACTGGATATTTACCCAAAGGAAAGGAAGTCATTTTATCAAAAAGACACTTGCACTTGAATGTTTATTGCAGCACAATTCATAATTGGGTGGAATTAACCCAAGTGCCTATCAATTCATGAGTGGATTAACAAAATGTGGTATATGTATACCAGGGAATACTACTCAGCCATAAAGAAGGATGAATTAATGCCTTTTGCAACAATTTGGTTGGAAGTGAGACTATTATCCTAAGTAAAGTATCTAAAGAATGGAAAAGCAAACACCACTTGTACTGTCTATTAAATTGGAACTAATCAATGAGCCTGCAGGTGCATACAGTGAAGTAAAACTCAGCAGATACCAAGTGGGGAGTGTTGAGGAGGGAGTGGGTGAAAACCTACCTCATGGGTGCAATGGACACTATTTGGGGGATGGGCACACTTATAGCCCTGACCCAAGGATTACAAAAGTGATCCATGTAATCAAAAACATTTATATCCCATAATATTTTGAAATAAAAAATAAAGTAAAATAAAATGTGTGGGAAAAGTTGCTATTTTTTCTTCTTAATTTAGAGAAAAAGTAATATTGAGTAAAGGAATACGAACATAAAGGAAGAATATGAAATTGAAGGTATTATTTGTTCTTTACAAGGTAAATACTTCCAACGAACTAGTACTTAGCTTTAGTTATATCTATCAATAGTGAATAAAGCTAAGCTTGGCCTTTTGGCAAGTCTCTAGAGTGATATTGGCAGGTGCATTTACCTCTTTTAAAACTGTCATGAGAATATGACTACTCACTGAAGTTAAAGTATAGTATATTTATTTATTTTGATAGTTGACCAGTGTTCTCATGTGGTCTATATTATTCATTTGCTGTTCTGGAATTATACCTTCTCATATTTTTGGACAATCTTTTAATGGATAAGAAGGAATCTACTTTACAAGTTCATTGAACTGTATTCATCCATAGTTAGAAAAAAGAAACAAAAGGAAAATGTAAAAGGAGATGATAAAAATGATTTTTCAAGTGGATAGAATGGGGGAGAAGATATTAAGAGAATGAATAAATGCTTCAAATAAAAGAAATAAAGAGAAAAAACCCAAAAAGCAAGATACTGTGGAAAAGTATAAGATACTGTTGAATAACAGTATAATCCATGCATCTCTGAAAGAATTTGACTCAAATTTCTTTAAAAAAGAAGTTCTCCTGTAAAATCAATTTCACCACAGCTATATAATCCAATCTCTAGCTAAATTTTATCATCAATTAAAATGAGCAATATTACTCTGCTGATGTATGAATTCATACGAAAAAAAGGAATGGGATATTACTCAGCATAGTTTATGATAACACAATGTTGATTGTAATTATTTTACTTTTTTTGTAGGGGCCAGAATGGTGAACTAAATGATGTTGAGGACTACACCTGCATATTTTAGGTCTTTAAAATTGATGTGAATCTTTGCTGATCCTTATGGGATGAAATGTTTTTTAAAAATTATTTTTTCTTGACTTAGTGGCATAGGCATTGGGCCCGATTTCAAAGACTTCCACATGGCCTTCACCATACTACGTACTCTTACCTGAAAGGCCAAGGAAATAATGAGATGGTTTTTCCACCTACCCCCGCCCCAATATGTCCATTTCATCTGTATATTTAGGGAAAAAATATTTAGAAAAATAACACATGGGTAAGTCTGTGGATCCATTGGTTCTACACTAAGCTGGACCTGAAACAGGATCCTGTTTACTACCTGGCCCCCATTCTATTAATAACAGAGGTTCAGGAAGATACCAAGAGATGCTAAGAGAATGAAAAAATGTTGAATGAATAAATGATAATGCTTCAGGCTCCTGGGTATCAATGTCATCTCAGATCCTGTGTCCAATAGTTCCCTGAGAATGGCTATAGGTCCTTTAGAAAAATATCTAAAACAATCATTATCGCATGTACTTGCCATGGTTTCTACTTGCCATGGACCCTCCTGGAACACAGTCTTTTCATTGCTCAATGTGTTTCAAGTCTAAGAACTGGCTCAAGTATGGAAATCCAGTAATAGGTAAAAGATTCTGATTTTGAGGTGTCTTTCCTCAGCTTCCTACCACCCAGCCTTGATTTTCTTTGATTATTTAGGTGATATCCTTGTTTGTTGCCCATTTACTATGCTGCTACGTGCATTCAGTGTGTTCATTAAGCTTCACCACAGTTCTCTGTGTTTCTATACCCTTGGTTGTCTCTTTGACTTTGTTATTCATTATAATAGATGCACCCAAATGCTTTCTGGCAGTTAACTGTTGCAACTGACCTCTATTACTTCAGAGCCTATCATTCCCATTGCTGTCAAGGACGCCAGTTCTGTAAAAGTATCTCCTACCTTCAGTACTGGCCTATAGAGGACGTCCACAAGTTATCCACATTATGAGTGATGCTGGTGCTCCACTCACTGCCACATTCGTTATCCTTTTGGTAAATGGGCAATGATTGCTCTGGACCTCCCTGTGGAGCATGGTCAAAAGTGGGTTTTCCAGCCTCTCATAGTATACCACTCTAGCAACTCCACTCTAAGCCTTTCATACCTTCCTCTACTGTCTTCCATAACAGTCCTGGTATTTCTGGATCACTCAGTTTGGGACATTACTTTCTCCAGACTTCCAAGAACCATGCTAGCATATGTTAGCAATATCTCCAAGGTTTTTAATTTTTTTAATTTTAATTTTTTTATTTCAGAATATTATGGAGGTACAAACACTTTGATTACATATATTGCCTTTGTACCACCAGGACCAGAGCTACAATCATGCCCATCCCCCAGAAGGTGCACATCGCACCCATTAGGTGTGAATTTATCCATCCCTTCTGCCCCCCTCCCATCTGTCCCACACCTTATGAATGTTACTTCCATATGTGACATAAGTGTTGACCAATTAGTGCCAATTTAATGGTGAGTACGTGTGGTGCTTGTTTTTCCATTCTTGCGATACTTTACTTCAAACAATGGGCTCCAGCTCCATCCAGGATAATACAAGGGATATTAGTTCACCATTATTTACTGTGGCTGAGTAGTACTCCATGGTATACATTTACCACATTTTATTAATCCACTCATGTATTGATGGACACTTGGGTTGATTGCACATCCTTGCAATTGTGAATTGTGCTGCTATAAACATTTGAGTGCAGATGAGTTTTTTATAGAATGTCTTTTTTTCCTTTGGGTAAATACCTAGTAATGGGATTGCTGGATCAAACGGCAGTTTTACTTTTAGTTCTTTGAGGTATCTCCATAGTACTTTCCAAAGAGATTGTACTAGTTTGCAGTCCCACCGGCAGTACATGAATGTTCCTAACTCCCCACATCTACTTCAACATTTGTTGTTTTGGGACTTTTTGGTAAAAGCCATTCTCACTGGAGTTAAGTGATGTCTCATTGTGGTTTTGATTTGCATTTGGCTGTTGATTAGAGATGTTGAGCAATTTTTCATATGTGTGTTGGCCATTAGTCTGTTTTCTTTTGAAAAGTTTCCGTTCATGTCCTTTGTCCATTTTTTAATAGGGTTGTTTGATTTTTTTCTTGTTAATTTTCCTGAGTTCTACATAGATTCTAGTTATCAGCCCTTTATCAGATGTGTAGCATGCAAATATTTTCTGCCATTCTGTAGGTTGTCTGTTCACTCTAGTGATAGTTTCCTGGGCTGTGTAGAAGCTTTTAAAATTGATCAGGTCCTATTTATTTATTTTTATTGTTGCTGTGATTGCTTTTGGGGTCTTCTTCATAAATTCTTTGCCTAGGCTGATGTCTAAAGCTACATTATTTAATTTGATTTTGGTATGTATGACTATTAGCTAGTAATTCTTTTCCTAACAGATTCTACTTTAGCAAATAGAAAAAAACCTATATGTAATGTAACAACTGAAATTATGCTTTTGTGATAACTTATTTGGCTTATCACATCTACTCTAGAGCAATTTCCATGTTAAAAGTAACAACAAATATCAAAAAACAAAAAAAAAAAGCATTCAAGACATGCTTTAAAAAATTCAAGATAAATTTGTTAGGTAGATAGTGAGGGATTCTGGGTCTCCTAGGGACGAAAGTGGGTTCTGTTGCCCCATCTTGGTCCTGCCCAACCCTAATTCTCCATACCTGGGAGAGGAGGGAATACCCTATGAATCTGCCAGTCAGAATCTGGTGCGCCAGTTGCAAAAGAATGTGGAGGACTCTGTAGCCTATGGGCCAACCTGCATGGGTACCATAAAGTCCAGAAAGTGACCTAGAATCCACATGAGTAGTTAAGGCTCCGGTCATGTGACTCCCAACTGTCTAATCAAAGTGGTTCCATGGTGACCTCCAAATCACAAGGGAGGTCCCTATCTGGACACTATAAAATAGGATGCAGACCAGAGCCAAGCTTTTTCTCTTTGCCCTTCCTTTTGCCTGCCCTGCTGTGACAATGGGTCTGGTCGTCACCTGTGGCATATGTACTATGCTCTATAAACCTATATCTTGCTCTTGCCCTATAATCTTATCACTCTTTCCTCAATAAACCTAATTTTTGTGCTTAGTTTTGGGGTGTCTGGTCATTCTTCAGCCATGGGCATGCCAAGCCAATGGTTTCAGACTGAAACCTAACAAATTGACTCTCAGTAATAAAAAATAAATGTGAGCATATTACTTTGCTAGGACTTCCATAACAAAGACCCACCGTCTGGGTGTCTTAAACATAGAAATTAATTTTTTCACAGTTCTGAAAGCTGGAAGTCCAAGATCAAGGTGTCAGCAAGTTTAATTTCACCTGAGCCCTCTCTCCTTGGCTTGCAGATGGCTGCCTTCTGCCTGTGTCCTCACATGATCTTTTCTTTGTGCTCACATGTGTCTGGTGTCTCTTCCTCTTCTTATAAGAGCAATAGTATTATTGGATTATAACCCCACCCATATGACTTCGTTTAACCTTAATTACCTCTTTAAGGTCCCTAGCTCCAAATACAGTCACACTGAGTGGGGGTTAGGACTTCAACATATGAAATTGGGTTGGGGCAGAGGGCAAAATTTAGTCTATAATGGTCAGGTTAAACTAATGTGTTCATTTTCTCTAGGCTTCTGTACATATTGGTAATTCTCTCAAAGTATAAATTCTGGGCCTTTCAAGCAATATAATAAGAATGATGATTATGTTTCCCTTTGCATTTCTACACCATCGTTGTACTTTGCTCACTCACCTAACACACACCTCAGGTGCAAACACTTACACACACGTGCACCTCACCTCTTTGGTCCAGCCAGTAATTGGATAGATTTCTAGATCAGAGGAGGTTGAGAAGTGACACTAAGAAATCATCAATATTGGAAAAGAGAAGAAAGAAAAAAATAAAGAAAGGAATACAGAATGGGACTATAAAGTTTTTCTCTATAGACCCTTGCAAAGTATTATTCTCTAAATTAAAAAAAAAAAAAACACTCACACAATTAGATAGTAAGTACATATCATGATTTAGGGAACCAGAAGAATGACAAAGCTATTTCCAAAGATATTTTGAAAAACTGGCATTCCGTAATTTATGAAAAAGAAAATAAATTCTTAAATACAACATTACATTAGTTACAAAATTGATGAACTACCTAATGGACATAAAAATATCAAATTTTGATGATATCTTTTCTATTAGACAAATAAGAAAATCACTGAATCTTATTGTTTTCTATAAGTTAGCTTCTAACTTTATAGAGTTCAGAAATGTCTATACTTAATTAATAGTAAATAGTATGTTAAACAAAGTTAAAATTCTATGGAGAGTAGGATAACCTGAGGTGGGCCCATTGGACAATGTATAGGATGACATTTAAATGCTTAAACAATCATCTTTGCCTAATTTCTTATTTTGTAATATTTATTTCTTAATATTCTTATTGATGTAACCCCAAACAAAGTATGGCCAAAATTACAGAAAAAGAAGACACTAAAATGTTTTTTGTTTTACCCTTTCAGTTAGACCTAGATTCTTATTATTAGCACTAAAGAAGCTGCCGTTGCCTTGTAATTATAGTTGATTAACTCTGAAATAAATGGGTCAGCCATGGTTACATTGGTAGAACTGTGGGATCCAAATATTATTCCTTTATAAGTCTTAAGTCCCTGACTGACAAATAATATTGAATATGTTATAGTAACTATTAAGAATATATGCACCTCTGTTTAACTGCTTTATAAAAATTGAAATTAGTTCTGTAAGACATTGAAAGTAGATCTTCAGGAAAAAGTCTCCACTGTCTATTTAGCACAGACTATTTTTAAAATTTAAGATACCATTGACTGAGATGGCTTTGACATTTCTGTCAGCTTGACTAGACTTAAGTTAGGCTTCCTCTTGCCTCTGAGTCCCTAATCACCCTCTTACACTGGCCCTTACAGAATCCAGACAGACTAACCACAGAGGTCTCTCTCTTCCCTCTTCTTAGAGCATTTTCTTTAGAAATCTTATAATTGTAATTTATTTCTTTTCCCCTATGAGATGTCAATCCTTTTAAAACCCTCTTACCAGTTTTACTAACCCAAGGAATGTCTTTCTCAAGGACCTGGGAGCCATCCCATTAAAATATAATCATCAAGGAGGATAGAGTCCCTCTGAGTCCATATCTCCCAGTCTTTGTGGAGGGGCAGGAGCCTAACTTCAATGGGCACTGATTGGCAAACGCAGATGGCCTAATCACAGAGAAAAACATTTGCAAACTCAGGAAATAACTCAATCTGCTCAAAGCCCATTGATTAACCTCCTCTCTATAGTTCTCTAGTACTTTTCCACTAGCTCATCCCAAAAGGTGAGTTCAGACTGAATCCTGTTCTTTCTCTTTATGGTAACATCCTTGTACAAAGTCTTCCTTGTCTATTTAACTTTGGTGAAATTTTTGCTTCAACAGCATTTTCTATAATGACCTCCTCGTTCCCATGGAACGTATTTCTAAAATTGTCCTATACTTTTCTGCCTTCCTTTCTGTATATTAAACCAGAGTAAAATATTAGATCAATATTTTCTCTTACCCTTTTATTCACAGAAAATTTACTTGATGAAATGAGTCAATATTGTGATACTTATTACTTGAGGAAAAATAACTTGTAAAATAACTCTTTGAGATTCTAATTCTAAATGAAAGAAGAAGCAAAACTTTATAGTGTATTTGAACCAGTTGACTCTTTAAATAGAATCAAACAAAGGATATAGATTGGCAAAAATTTACTCTTACATAATTTTAACACAAAAGTAAAATAAATTTTCCATTTGACCAATTTTAACAAAAATCTTTGAAAGTAGCACATTATCTGTTTAAAGATTCACCAGATAATTGCAAGCCTATTAAATTTGCAATTAGCTGGACGTTATAAAATTATAAATTCTCACCCTGGAAAGGTGAAAAAATATGTGTGATTTTTATGATGTTCCAAAATGTTTGGAAGCAAAGGTGATGTCTGAAAAAAGATATGTTCATGATTAAATGATTCATTCTTATGAAATATTAATAGAGTCCACAATAGCACTGTATAAAAATGAAATTGCTTAACTCTGGCCCTGACATTCCCTTCTCCCAGTAGTAAATAAAGATTTTACTTCCTTCAGATCTTCTCTAATTTGTGAAAAAAAAAATACAAAAATGCTCAGATAGAAGTACCAACCTTATCTGTCACCAAAGCCTCAAATGTGTTTTTTGAAAGAATGGATTAAAAAAGATCGAACATTGACCGTTTCGTTATATTAAAAAGGAGTCACTTAAACCAGCAGGGATTCTTTAAATAGCATGGTCTCCTATTGTATTTAAATATATATTTACATACCATTAACTACTTGAATGAGAACTGGGAATAGATAAATTTAATGCCAAGAATTAAGAGCCACTGCTATGTAAATATCAGAAACAAAGAGGAAGAATTAGTCATATAATGCATCTCAGTATTAAAGTGAGTAAATTCACTGATAGTTCATTTCTACCTAACTCTACAGACACATGTTTCCAATATTGTGCAATCAGTAATGAATTTTGGGTTTTTTTCTTTTATAGCATAGGTGAAAAGTAACTCTCATAGTTTCTTAGAACAGACTCCTATTAGAAAAGACAGATTAATAAGAGAAAAACAAACAAGTTTTTTAACATGTATATTTCATTTATCCATTGGAGGCACCCAAAGAATGCATAGTTCTCAAAGAAGTGGCTTTGAATTTCAGTTTCTATAGCATCTTCAAGAGAGAACAGTCAATTTTTAGAGAAGGGACAAGGCAAATAAAAAGATTTTGAGTCTCAGTGGGCGGCAACTTGGGGGAAGGCAAGTAACTGGCAGATAAAAGTTAGTAAGTTTGTTAATTTAGATTCCTCTGGTATCATGTCCAGGCCTATAAGAGTCAAAAGCTGCGTTAGTCTTTGTTCTCCCTGGTGGAGAATGGAGCAGGATACCTTTTGTTTTTGTGAATCTGTATCCTGTTTTTAGTCAAATAGAAGGAGGGCAAAGAGCTTTCCTGAATTTGCTTCTTAATTGTCGTCAGCTTAAAATCCTTCATATTTAATGGGAAGCATATGCTGGTCTCCCACAATAGTTAATAAGCTTATTACAGGTAACCAGAGGTCCCCACTTACATAATCTTTCTGGTGCTTTGAATTATTGTCACTAACATATTGGATTTCCACTAATATGATGTTTTCTCCCCTATCTCTCCCCCATTTTCTCAAAAACCAAAAAAAAAAAAAAAAAAACAAAGAAAGATTTGGCCTTTGTTTCAACAGATGTTTGTTGAATACCTACTATGTGCAAGGAATGTTCTTAGAGTATACAGAGGTGAACAAGACATACGAGATCACCATTCATGTGAAGCTGATATTCTAAGTACAGGAGATAGAGCTGAGAAGGAATATAGAGCAGGGAAGTGTGGGATGGGGCTACTATTTTAGATTAGGTGATAGGGAGGCTGCTCTCGTCAAGTGGTATTTGAGCAGAGAACTAAATGGAGTGAGTGTGGGAGTCCTTCAGATAATTAGGGAAGAGTGTTCAGGCAGAGGGAACAACAAGTCTTAACTAAGGCAAGAGCTTGGCTCATTTAAGGAGCAGCAAAGAGGTCGTGTTTTCTTGGAAGCTTGTTTCCCGTGGCTGTTGTAAAAAAAACGTACAAAAACTTGCTGGTTTAATACAACAAAAATTTATTCTCTCCTACTTCTGGAGGTTAGAAATCTGAAATTAATGCTTCCATTTCTGGGCTTGTGACTACATAACTCCACTCTCTGCCACTGTTTTCACGTGGTCTTCTCTGTGTCTGCATCTTCTCTTTTGTCTCTTATAAGAACACTTGTCAGTGGATTTAGAGCTCACCCAGATAATCCATGATGATGTCATCTCAAGTTCCTTTACTTAGTTACACCTGCAAAGACCCTTTTCCAAATAAGGTCATATTCCTAGGTTCCTGGGGTTAAGATGCAAAAATATGTTTTGGAGGGCTACCATTCAACCAGTTAACCTCATCTTGACAAAGATATTGTTGAGGGAAGTTACTGTGATTTGAACCAATACCATGCGTGCTTCTCAGGAGTTAGCCTAAAATTTATAGTAAAATTTAGGGATTCTGCCCTTGTCTCCAGGCTAGATCATACCTGCAATTTAAAGACTCCTTCTCTTCCGGGCAGCAAAAAATTCCACTACTGACCAGAGGTTTAGAAATACACTAATGCAATAGTCCATGGGTATGATTGACAATTCCACTAAACTCTTGTGTTTGTCTTGTGTCCTGACACGCTTTGCTGCTGCTAAGTCCAGGGAAAGTATCAGGTTCCCACTCTCTTTTTTAAACTCACATTGTTTTGGCCACTTAAACACATATGCCTGTACTCGTAACATTTTTGTTGCATTTGATTTCTTTCCCCTGCTAGAGCTTCAGCCATATTAGCAGAATCACTTATATCTAATTAGTGTACCCTAGTCCTACATGAGAAACGGAATCAATATCTGTTGAATGCACATGGACTCTGGAATCCCATGGGAGGGGCCACAGCATTTTGGCCATCAAGAACAAAATTTTGTAATTATTAATAATTATTGAGGAAAAAACATATTTTATTATTTTTCTAGAGTTTTGATTCTATATTGACCATTTAGACTGGTTGGTAAGAAGATTTTTTAGATGACTATTTGGAAAAATGTGTTGGCTCCAAAAAGGCTCAAGATAATGTTATTCTGTGCTTCAACTTATTTTTCGTTTCTGAATATAAGATTAAAAACATGTTCATATTAACCTGACTTTTAAATTTTAACAAACATCCATGTCTCAGATACATTTTCTTTTCATTCCCTAATCTTAAAACCGTGTATAATGACAATTCTTTATCCTTTGAGCCATAATTCAACACTTAGGTAATTTAAAGGTCAATAAACAACGTAAAAGCAATTTCATGTATTTCCCTCTCACCACATAATTGTCAGAAGTGTGTTTTGTGCTATGGAATATGCTGTCAGCAGAACCTCACTGTCGCTTCTCCCAGCCCTGGCACTCCCTAACACCTGCTCTTGCTTGAGCCTGACTTATCTCTGTATTAAATGTCTCCTTATTGTTCCCATTATTAATTACAAACACAAGCAAAAAGGATAATTATAAATAGACAGTGTTAAGTTATTATTAGGAATGGAATAAATCCCAAGGTTCTATTGGGCAGTTTATTTGAGCCATAAATGATCTCTTATAGCACTGTTCACTCTGCCCCTCCTAAGAAAATGGTTATCTGAATTTGACATAACATGAACTAAGAAAAAAATAATATTTCTAGCATTAACTTCCTCAATTCAAATGTAGGCAAGTAAGGAAAACGGAGCCTTCTAAAGTTTTATTTTAACAATGTGAGGAATGTATGTATCTTTATACTGGGTGTGTGTCTGTGTTCAATTTTGTAGAAAAATTGTTTTTTATGATCTAAACAATGCATGCATTTAGATGACTTCAAATAATGAAACATTACAATACTGAATGCAGGATGCATTTTACTTCTTTCTCACATAGGTCTTCAGAAAATAGAGCACGAATAGTTTTTTCAAAAATGATGTTCTATGGCCAGTACCAGTTTGAGAAAAAAATGATGTTCTAAGGCTTTTAATTTTATTTTTTGATACACATGAATTAATAACTTTATTATAACCAAATTTTACTCAATTGGAATACATAATTGAAAAATAATTTTTTGCTCTGCCAGCCAAAAGGATCTAGAAACAGTAATACTTCTGTATCAAGCCACACCTACCACCTAAATCTTGGTTTCTAGAATCATTCTCTAATAAAATCAGCCAGAACTCCATGGAGAAATGGCTGGTTGTAGCGCTGGCACAAGGAATATATAAGATAAGCCTGGAATATCATGTAGTATCTAAAAGTAAAAAAGTACTCAAAAAACTATACTGATGGGGTATGTCAAAAGGGTGCAGGAACCAACAGAAAGAACTCCCAATGACTAAAAATATAAAAGTTTGAGCAATAAATTAGTAAAATAATAATCGTAACCCAAAGTATAATATAAATATCTGTGAGTCATGCTTCTATAAAGAAATAATTGAATAAATAAATGAATAAATAAATAAAGAGAATAGACAAATATCCCTTGCAGAATTCCAAATATTTTTGTAAATACTTTGTCCTCATGGAGGTGGAACAATTCATCCCTTAAGTGTGGGCTGCATGTAGTGGCTTTCTTCCAAAGAGTATAGTATGGAAAGGGGGAAAAAAAGCAGTGTAGGAACCCGACAAACACTACCTCAAGCCATGTGATCAAAGTTAACACCAACAGCAATAAATCATGTTGATACTATGTACCCTGGATATGATGAGATGAAAATGAAACTTTACCTCTGTGGTCCTCCACACAAAAACACAAAATCTCTCTCTAATTATGGGGAAAATAAGACAAATTTCAACTGAGAGAAATTCTACAAAATACCTGACAAGTACTCTTCTCAAAACCCTCGAGTTCATTAAAAACAAGAACATTATTAGAAGCTGTCACAGCCAACAGGAGCATAGGGAGACATGATGACTATGTGTAATATGATATGCCGGATGCAATCCTGAACAGAAAATGGGTATTAGGTGATAACTAAAGCACGGTGATGACTAAAGCAAGGGTTTTAATTAATAATCATATATCATTATGGTTTCGTTAGTTGTGATGTCAACAATAGGGGAAACTGGGTGTGAGATATAAGGGATATCTCTGTATGTATTTGTAACTTTTTGCAGTCCCACAAACTATTCTTAAACAAAAAAAGTTTATTAATAAATAAACTGTCATCAACTATGCCTCTATAAAACTGTTAAGAAATAAATAAGAAAACTCTAGAAATATTGGAAAATAGCATTTCCAACCCATTGAACATTCAGGAATTTCTGAAAATTGACTTGATATTTAAAAAAGAAAACTATATATGACAAAAGTCTTTCAATTATTTTTGAGGCAATAGGATGTACTGGAATTCTCTACAGAGAATCACAATTTTTTTCAGAGTTACTAAACAAATAATATTTCCACATCTCTAGTCGTGTGTATTAATAATCATTTCTTCATTCTTACTTGTGAGAATAAAATTGAAATGCAAATGTCATGGCTTTCTGATTAAAGCATACACAGTTCAAGCTGTTCGGGTATCAAATAAGTGAATTCCATCTTCCGGGGAAGTGCTAAATAGGTTGTACCAAATTAACTTAAGACATTTAAAATGGTGACTCTAGGGATCACTTAATTAGTAAAGACTCCTGAAATCAATTCAAAGAAATATCTTTCCACCATGAGTAAATGGAAAATTTTTATTGTCCTTCACTCAAGGAAAATAAACTGAAATACAGAGGCTGATATTCAGTAATTCAATTTTCATCTGGTTTTCTCCCTGGGTGGACAGGGTTGAAGAGGCCAAATTACTTGTCACATCACAATGATCCAGTTGGGATTTCATCTAATGAAGGGTGAAGCCCTCTCAGAGATTTCTGAGCAACTGCAAAGGGCAGTAAAATTGAGAAACTAACCTTTTCATTTAATGGTACTGTTTACATCCCTAGAATAAAGCATGTCTACTGGAGATATTTCCTATGAGTCTATTATGTTCACTACATTCTAAAAGAAAATTTCTATTGTAATGTTCATTTAAATATTAAAACAGGTATTTAGTGAACTGCAACTAACATTTGAGTTGAGAAGTCACCTACAAGATAAGTTCTATTAATATATTCTTTGCAGCCAAATTCAATTACTTAAACAAATATTTACCAACCACCTTCTAATGGAAGGTTCTTTGCTAGTAAGGAATTCTAGATTTTCATGAACTAAGAAATCGACAAAGCACATAACACTAATTGTTGCTATTGCTATTTGAGTTAATTGACACGATAGCATGGTTAGAAAAAAATCCACAGCCTTCCCCTTTCCTGCAGATAGGTGTCCGTAACCTTTTTGGTGCCATGGATCTTTCAACCCTCTAATGAAGCTACGGACTTTTTCTCAGAATAATGATATAATGAATAAAGTAAAAAAAGAAAGCCAATTACATTGATATAGTCATCAAAATATTTTTAAAGAAATGCGTTATAGTAATATATTAATATATGCTGTTTTATTAAAACATTAAACAGTAATACTAGGCAACAGACATAATAGCTACAGTAATTTTGAAATAATGATAAGCATCAATATTATTTAAATATATCTGCAAAAACTACAATTTGACATGAAAGCATGTGAGATTTCTAGTGGTAACAAAATAGCAAATAATTCAAATACCATTTTGTTTTATTTTGCCTTTATTCATAATTGAAGAAAACGATGTTTTTTGGTTACATTGCCTTTCCTTTGTTTCCTATAAAGCCAACGCTCCTTACTGAGAAAACCTGCGCTCATTTTTGTCCTGTCTAGAACAATCTTTCTCCAAAATCAGTAGGACCAATTCTTACTTGCCCTTCACATCCCAGCTTCAGTTTGTCTTCCATGCAAAGGCTTTCCTTCACCTTTAAAACCAAGGCAGGAAATCAGTGACTCCTACACTTGACTCTCCTTAAATCCACTGCCTCTTTATTCCTCAGTAGGTTTTTTCCTTCTCTCACTCCTCTAGCTCCTTTACCTAGACTATTTCCTGGCACATAATAAGGACTCAATCAATATTTGTTGAGTGAATGAAGGGATGATATCTTCCCATTTGTGCCCTATAGGTCACAACCAGCTTCCTAGACTTACAATGTGATAATCCGAGAAGTCTGATGCAGAGTGGGAGGAAAGGAGGAGAAAAATCACTATGCTGCCATTGTCCTCTGCAGTGGGAAATGCCCTTTTAGACCCACTCTTCTTTGCTCTTTACTCCAGCATAAGTCCAAGAAATTATGTACTAAAAATAGAAATGTGGGATCCACATATCTTCATGTAAATTTTCTCTCTTTATTTTGGCTTTTCCTCAAGGATTTAAACATACCATATCAAGAAATATATAAACATTCAGGCCGGGTGCGGTGGCTCACGCCTGTAATCCTAGCACTCTGGGAGGCCGAGGCGGGCGGATTGTTTGAGCTCAGGAGTTTGAAACCAGCCTGAGCAAGAGCGAGACCCCGTCTCTACTAAAAATAGAAAGAAATTAATC
>CAUYRB010100366.1:0-16570 GCA_963574695.1 Propithecus perrieri
GGTGAGAGGAAAGCAGATTACAGAGAAAACTTTAGGAAGTGCTGTTGTGGTCTGTACATTCCCTGTATGATATTTGGAAGATGGCACATTCAAGATTGTTTTCTGGACTGGGCTTTCTCAATTATGGCATCATTCCAAAAGGGTAGATCACATGAATAATTGCTTGCTGCTAAGTCATCTGTCCGAAGATAACTTTACTTAGTTTCTTAGTTTAATATCCTTTAAATGTACTTCACTTGACAAAGTTTTTCTTTAATTTTTCTGGCATGCCTTAGGGGGGTTTCTTAGAAACAGAGCCTGACTGACCAGGGATTCAGGAGCCTGACTTGATTTCTGGAGGGAGTGCTCTTCAGGAAAACCTCAGAGTAAAGGAGGAGAGAGAGACAAGTGAAGATGTGGTCTCAGGTCAAGGGTAGTCTTGGTCTGATACATGGGGGAGGCTCTGGAGCCTAAACTGCACTGCAGCTGGGGGCCACATGATAGGATATCCTTCCTTGGTGAAGTGGCTTCCACCAGCCCAGGGCAATTTTCTGGAGAAGGGGGCAGCTTTGGACTGTTAGCTGTCAACACTCACAGTCACCCAAACAGGGATGGGTGTATGGGATTGGTAAAGGTAACCTGGTGTTATGCAGCAGCATTTGGATTTATAAAAACTGGCACAGAGCTCAGAGCTGGCACAGAGTTGGCTTCACATGTGGCAGATAAGATTGGCATCTATGTTGGGCAATCTGAAGAGTCATAATTTTTCTTCCTTATGCCAGTTAAACTACATGATATCTGCGCTCCTTCACAAGGGCCTGTAAGCCTTAGCTCTTCAGCCCTATTTTAAGACACTGTACACTTCATACTTTACCTTTACCATCTACCAAACTTCTCTGATTCCCTAAACTCACCACCCTTTCTCTTATCCACACCCTATTCTCTCTTGTTCCTCACTGTGACCTTCATTTGATAGTTTCCTACTGTTCTTCTTGCTGTAGTTCACACATTACTTCCTATTGAAGGCCTTTCTTTTTCTTTTTTTTTTTTTTTTAGGCAGAGTCTCACTCTGTTGCCCTGGCCAGAGTGCCGTGGTATTAGCCTAGCTCACAGCAACCTCAAACTCCTGGGCTCAAGCGATCCTCCTGCCTCAGCCTCCCGAGTAGCTGGGACTACAGGCATGCACCACCATGCCCAGCCAATTTTTTCTATATATTTTTAGTTGTCCAGCTAATTTCTTTCTATTTTTTTTAGTGGAGACAGAGTCTCACTCTTGCTCAGGCTGGTCTCAAACACCTGAGCTCAAACAATCCTCCCGCTTTGGCCTCCCAGAGTGCTAGGATTACAGGCGTGAGCCACCACATCTGGCCTGAAGGCCTTTCTTGATACAGTCAACTGGATATGCCCTTCTAGCTTCCTAAGGCACCTTGTACTGCTTTTCAAAGTACTTTATAGAATGTATTTTAATTGCTATTTGGCTTCCTTATTAATGTGTCCCAGCAGACTACAAACTTTATGAGGGCAGGCGTTATACTTGTGTTCACTATTGTATTCTAGTACCTGACATATAGTAAGTACATGCATTAAGAATTTATATATGAATATATACAGAATAAAGGAAAAGATATGTAAAATTTCCATTTTATGAAAATACGGACATTGTATCTCTGTTAAAATGTATAGTAATGCAAACTGGATTAACCTGCACATCTAAAAGAAGACTTTCTATGTTAAAAGTAAGTTTCGGCAGTATCAGGAAGGGCTAGATAATATGTCCCAATGGGTAGGCTGCAGATTTCTGAGAGGAGTAGCTGTGGAATTATTAATATTAACTGTTGCCAGAATCTTCAAGTACACGATGTCACTGTCTAGGTGATGAATATATCTTCCACACAATAGTAAATCTATTTTTCTAATGTATATAGCCACCGTCATGCCTAATAACATGCAAATTCATATGAAAGCATATCTGCAATCATGATAGCTTTTAACCTTATGCATCATCCCAGAGGATAGTAAAAGTACAAGTATCATGGGGGGGGATTGTAATAGAGGCCTATACAATTTTTATCTTTGAAAAGAAGCTATTCAGGAAAAGGTTGGGGAGTGCTTACTTAGAGCATAAGAGAAGCACTCCATCAAAATGGACCTGGATACAGGTGCTAGTGCTGTGTGATAAGGGAGGGTGTAAGCTTTGGAGTTGGGAAGGCTTGAGTTTAGTGCCAGCTCTGATACCAGGGTTGCCTTGGGTGTTACCATCACCATCCTCATTTTTCAGGTTCATCATGTGTAACATTTCTACCTCATAGATTACTGTGGAGAGTCAGTGAGATCATGGATGTGATAGGCTGAGCACAGCACCTAGCACACAGTAAGTGCTCAGTGATTTTTAGCTATTACGTTGTAACATACTATACTGGGAGAGCTTGGAGTGAGAGTGATATTTGCTCAACCTGATGGATGTGACAATACTGGACATCTGCATGAGAGGGAATGTTGTTATGTAGAAATAAATGTTATGGAAGTTGAACCACCACAGAATCCACCCATTTCGTCATTGTGCCTAGATAGAGTGTAACACTGTAATGATCTTATTGAGCATTTACTATGTTCCAGGCACATTAACGTACACTATCTTTAGTCTTTATGTTACGTGTAATTGCTGTAATCTTAATTTCACATACAAGAGGAACAGGCTCAAAGACATCAAAGGACTTGCTGAAGCAAATGCAGCCATGAAGTGGGCAGCCAGAATTGGACCCAGATTTTTCTAGCTGAAGGCAAACGCTGAGGTTAATTTTAGGAAAAAACAATTTGAGGGAAAATGAAGCCCAGGATCTTGGCACTATATTTTCTTTGCCTCTTACCCTATTAGCAAGCTATTAGCCAGCCCTCAAAGCAAGTGAATATCTTCAGGAACATAAGGATGGGATGGAAGCTAATTATAATCTGACTGAAAAGTAATTTGTTAAGATTTCCCTTGACCCTAAGCTCCAGGGTGATTCTACCCCATTTGTCATTCCACTTCTCTAAGTGCTGAGGAATGGGTGTGCTTTGACTTCCTTTCAACCTGTTCCATTTTCTTTGCAATTTCTTCTATGCTGCCATTCATCTGCTAGATATACAGCAACCTTACAAACAGAGGTGTCTAAAAATTGGAAGCATTGATTAAAAATATCTTTTCTGGCTCTTCATTTTATACATTATACAAATGATAAAGATGTTTTGTGCATGAGAGAAAGAACACCATTGTATAAAGATTCCTTATTAAGACTTCTTTTGAATATGAAAGCAGTAATCCTAATGCTTAATAACCTCATGTATCTTCCATTTTTATGCTTTATGCTTTATGCTACCATTAGGTGACCCTTTGTGGTATGAAATATCAAGAAAAAAGGATATTTGGCATTAATCATTTTCAGCGGGGACTGTTTAGTCTTTTATATGTTTGTTACTATATTGTAAATTTTCTGACATAGCTGTCTTATAATTAGGGTACATTTTACTAATTTTTCATAGACCAACATAATATCAAAAAGTTTCAGTGCTAGAATATCCATAATTATAAATCTAGTTTCTCAAATTGTGTTCCAGTGTTCTGGATTCTCACTGTCTCCACCTGCCCTGTAAAACAACCACAGAATGGTTGCATGCTTGCATAGACTATAGAAACAATGATTCAGGATAAATAGCAGAGGTTCTTTGCAATAAGTATCTACTTGGCTCATCCACAGTGAGCCAAGAGTGTGACTCTCTAATAGAGAATGTAGGATATAGCATTTCTTAAATTTACCATGTTAACCTCATCCCACCCCGCTCCCGTACATCTTTTATGGAGCATGGGGTAGGAAAAGTATGCTCCAGAATACACTTTGGAAAACTTATTTATTAAAATATTTCTGCTTGCAAATGAGTAAATGAAGAAGCTCCAGAGAAGTTAATTGGCTCTCACCGTCAGATGATATGAACATCTATGCAATCTTGAGTTTCATTGTTGAACTCTGTTCACCTATAATTTGGATCTGGGGACAGCAGTCAGATTAGAGAGGGCTTATTCTGTGGGCTACAGAACCCTTGGTGACATTAATAGTCTGTAAGATCAAGGTGGAGCCTTTGCTAAAAACAAACAAAAATCCATTACAGCAGCTGAAATCAAAACAGTTGCATCTGAAAGAGAGTTGACTATAATTGAAAGGAATTTGAAATAGAATATTTAAGGATTTGAGGCTTTTGGGGACTTCTAAAATTATAATTTAAAATGAATGATGGTTTTTTGATAATGGAGCTTGACCCAGTTTTGTAGTTCAGAAAAGCTTTTTATAATCACTGCAGAACTAAATGAGCCCTTGATGTCTAGTGTAAAATCTGATTTTTGAGATATCAAAATAGTTCAACACATTTAAGTGTGTTAAATGATCTAGTTAAGCTTATATTATGAAGAACAAAAAGTGATTCGTGTTTCCAGATCATATTAATGAGTATTATTTGCTGTAAGTTTTGTTTTTATTTATGGAAGAGGTATTCTTTCAGGGGAGCCAAATGATTTTAAAAATATAGTTTACGTTGAAGTGTATGGATTATGCCACTGATAACATGTAACCAGTTTTGGTAAAGCACTTATTTTGATGCAGTGCAATGAAGAAATACAGGAAAGAAGGATAAGGATAAATTGGAAAACTATTTATCAACTCTTCTTTCATCACATAATCAGGTAAGAAGATATTCAACAATCTGGGGAGCTCTTAGCATCTTATCATAATGACTTTTAGGGATGCATAACACAAAAGTGAGGAAATTTTACTTTAAGCTTAAGTGATAATTATGAAAGGTCTGTAAGCAATTTTTTTTTTTTTACTTTTACTTCTGCAGTTCCTTTCCTACTTCACCTCCCTTCTTGTTCATCCTCTTCTCAGCAACCTTTAAATGTAGCTTGCTAAATTATATCTGAGTATCTGCTAAGGAGTGGAAGGTGCTATAGTTATCTTTCCTCTCTTCTCTTTACTTTACCGTATAGTTAAATCATTGGTCATCATGATATTATATCTTTGTATAGAATATTGTAATTTGTATAGCACTTTCATAAGAATTTTAATTTAATTCTTACAAAAATTTATAAGTTAAGAAAAGCAGGTACTTTTAATCATCTTCACAGATGATGAAGATGACTAGGAAGATCAAATGGTTTGTCTAAGTTCACAGCTAAGAAGTAGCTGACTAGAATCAAAGCTGTGTATACTTTTTTAAAAATTTTAATATAGTATAGAATTTTTTTCTGTTATAAAACTAATTCATATTTGTTATGAAATGTTTGAAAAAAATTAAAAAATAAAAAAGTGAGAAAAAACTTAATCATATCTTCAACATCCAAAGATAATTATTAAGATTTTTCTGTTCAGTTTTTCTGACTTTGTCAATATAGGTCTTTTAATTAGAAATGCATGATATGAAACTTAAAAATAAAAATTCAAGGTAGATTTTATCAGCTATAACTGTGTAATGTATACATGTACATTAATGTATTAGTATATATATGATAAAAATAATCTAAAGGGAAATAGAATATGTGCTAATAGTTTAGCTTTATTAGATTATTTTCTACTTTCTATTAATTGCTTTTATCAGTAAAGGGAATA
The DNA here is from genome assembly GCA_963574695.1 of Propithecus perrieri. Lineage (NCBI taxonomy): Eukaryota > Metazoa > Chordata > Mammalia > Primates > Indriidae > Propithecus > Propithecus perrieri. Next base: position 5,613 of record CAUYRB010100366.1, read on the forward strand.
TAATTGAGATAATTTTATTATTTCATCATTTTATTTATAGATATTTTAACTTATTGACATAATGATGGGCTTTTTGGGTAATTTACTGCATATATACCTCTCTCTCTCTCTCTCTCTATATATATATGTATGTATACACCTACTTTTTTTACTCTGGTTGGCCTTTGTAGATAGGCATTTAAAAACATTATCATATCTTATATCTAGACATGACCTTATATCTAGAAAACCCAAAAGATTATGACATGAGACTACTGAAATTGACAAATTCAGCAAAGTCTCAGATTACAAAATCAATGTACAGAAATCAGTAGCATTCCTATACACCAACAACACTCAAACTGAGAACCAAATCAAAGACTCAAAACCCTTCACAATAGCAGCAAAGAAAATAAATACCTAAGAATGTTTAACTAAGGAGGTAAAAGACCTCTACACGGAGAGCTACAAAAAACTGAGGAAGGAAATAGCAGAGGATGTAAACAGGTGGAAAACCATATCATGCTCATGGGTTGGTAGAATCAACATTGTTAAAATGTCTATACTACCCAAAGTGATCTACAGATTTAATGCAAACCCTATTAAAATACCAACATCATTTTTCACAGATCTAGAAAAAAATAATTCTATGCTTCATATGGAACCAGAGAAGACCCCATATAGCAAAAGCAATCTGAAGCAAAAAGAACAAATTGGGAGTTATCAATTTACCAGACTTCAAGCTATACTACAAGGCTATAGTAACTAAAACAGCATGGTACTGGCACAAGAACAGAGACGTAGACCAATGGAACAGAACTGAGAACCCAGATATAAAAACACCCTCATATAGCCATTTAATCTTTGACAAAGCAGACAAAAACATACACTGGGGAAAAGAATCCTTATTCAATAAATGGTGCTGGGAAAATTGGATAGCCGCATGTAGAATACTAAAACAGGATCCACAACTTTCACCTCTCACAAAAATCAACGCATGGTGGATAACAGACTTAAATCTAAGGCATGAAACTATAAGAATTCTAGAAGCAAATGTTGGAAAAACTCTTATGGACATTGGCCTAGAGAAAGAATTTATGAAGAAGACCCCAAAGGCAATCACAGCAAAAACAAAAATAAATAAATGTAACCTGATCAAATCAAAAAGCTTCTACACAGCCAAGGAAACTATCGTGAGAGCAAACAGACAACCTACAGAATGGGAGAAATATTTGCATGCTACACATCTGATAAAGGGCTGATAACTAGAATCTTTATAAAACTCAGGAAAATCAGCAAGAAAAAATCAAACTACCCCATTAAAAAGTGGGCAAAAAACAGGAACAGAAACTTTTCAAAAGAAGACAGACTAATGGCCAACAAACGTATGAAAAAATGCTCAACATCTCTAATCACAAGGGCAATGCAAATCAAAACCATAATGAGACATCATTTAACTCCAGTGAGAATGGCTTTTATCAAAAAGTTCCAAAACAATAAATGTTGGCATGGACGCAGAGAGATAGGAACACTCATACGCTGCTGGTGGGATTGCAAACTAGTACAACCTCTGTGGAAAGTCATATGGAGATTCCTCAAAGAGCTAAAAATAAAACTACCATTTGATCCAGCAATCCCATTACTGGGTATCTACCCAAAGGAAAAAAAGACGTTCTGTAAAAAAGACATCTGCACTAGACTGTTTATAGCAGCACAATTCACAATTGCAAATATGTGGAAACAACCCAAGTGCCCATCAATATGTGAGTGGATTAATAAAATGTGGTATATGTGTACCATGGAGTACTACTCAACCACAAAAAACAATGGTGATATAGCACCTCTTGTATCATCCTGGATAGAGCTGGAGCCCATTCTACTAAGTGAAGTATCACAAGAATGGAAAAACAAGCACCACATGTACTTACTATCAAATTGGTATTAATTGATCAACACTTATGTGCACATATAGTAGTAACATTCATCGAGTGTTGGTCGGGTGGGAGGAGGGAATAGGGATGGGTATATTCACACCTAATGGGTGTGGTGCACACCGTCTGGGGAAATGGACATGCTTGAAGCTTTGACTTGGGTGGGGCAAAGGCAATATATGTAACCTAAACATTTGTCATTTGTATCCCCATATTATGCTGAAATAAAAAAAAGTTATCATAAAATCTTTTTACTTAAATGTTCAAAATTAAAAATTAAACTTGCTAATTTTAACAGGAGAAGCGAAATAAAAGTCAATCATTTCTAATTCCTGTGACCAGTTTTAACAACCGATATGTAGCCTGACATCCTTACAAGTCAGCATATATAAATCCAACTCTATTCTTCCTAATTTATATGCATATAAATTAACATTATGATATATATTCCAATATATGTAAATAAGATCTTAACATACATATCATCCCTGCTGAAATTTGCATATAGTGTTTTATTAAGTATGTGTAAAATCTATAGAAATAAATTTGGAAGAAGATACGTCAAAATATTGATGGCTTTTTTCTTCTAGGTGATGTTTAAAAATTCAGTAAGTATTTATTTTTATTATTTTTCATAATCTCAAGTATTAATAATAAAGAAACACGTTTTGGGGTCTCTACCTCATCTACATATTTGCCCTTGACATTTTCCTTAAGTGTCCTACTCAGTGAAATCGTTTCTTTTCATTTGAACCTCCTAGTCTATGTTAACAATTTCAATGTAAAACAATTTACTCATTCTCATATAGGATCCCCAAAGTTGACCTGTTTCCTTTGGTAAACTGTTTATCACTAGATTAAGAAGCCTACATTTTAGAAGATTGTCATTTTAGTCCTCTTTTTGACTAAATGGATTGCAGCAGAATAAAAAAGAAAAGCATTTAATTCCTTCACATTTTAGATTAGTGTACTTAGGATACATTATGGCATAGTAATAGTAGACATGTTGATGATATTCAGCAAGATCTCTATTAGCGAGTCATTTGAGCAGTTAGGGATGCAACTATGTGACCCTGAATTAAGAAAGAACATATCATTGAAATTTAAAAACTTTTCTTAAAATCTTTGTGGTTATCAATAAATTGTAAGACAGTATAAGAAGGCTATTAGCAGCTCAAGAAATATAAAGTAGCATCAGGAAACCTTTCCTCAAGCCAGGACATATCTGTAAACAGTACCAAAATTGATGTTTGATCCAGTTTAATTTTAATTTCTCCACTTCTCTGTAATGCATATAGCATATTGAAAGCATTTTATATCTCCTTTTCATGAGATGTGTATCTCTTTCGACAATAATTTGTCACCAAGGCAACCAAACCTTTGTTTGATGTCCTGTACTTTAGTGAAATAAAATGCCTGTCATTTTAAGTACAGGTTTTTTTTTGTTCAGTAGAGATGATTTGAGATTTTACTTTGAATGAAAATGAAATTGTTTATAAATCTATTTTGCACAAAAAACACATCTTTCTATGTGTTTTGAGTGATCATTTTCTAAAATATAATTGTTCCAGGTCTGAGCAACCATTCTTCTTTCCCTCTGCCTTCTAAGCTAGACATATTTATAATTATGATCATACCTGGCTTTTGGTTTTCACTCATCTATGCAAATTGACTACCTTAATCCTATTTGAAATACATCTTAGTATAAATAAATGAGACATTTGAATTGAGTAGGAAAGTGAAGCTATCCACAGAGTCTAGGGATAGGTTAAGCAGTATCCCCCACCCCCCCGTTTCAATTTCCCTAGGGATTACCAAAATTAACATTGATCCTTTCTGAAGACTGAGTCAGAAATATGCAAATTCCCCAAATTCAGCTCCTTCAGTTTTCCATGGCTTATTTGTAGAGTAATTTCATGCATTAGAAGGAGTTGTTGCCTCTGTTTGTCCATGGAGAACGTTTGTGATGGAGAGTAACTTTTCTAAGACTTATTCCAAGCCTTCAGTATGAATGTACTTCCATCTCAGGTAGAGTTGGTTTGCTCTGGTTTACACCACTTACAGGAGAGTCTCTCTGTTGGTTGGCTCATTTATTCAAAAGAATATTTAGTCTAAGATGCGAGGAAGAAAGAGGTGGGAAGAGAGTTATCATCAACTCCCTCATGTGGATCTAGAGCAGAAAATCAAACACACAAGGCCGTGTTAACTTCTTGATAGGAAATCAGCTGTCAACCAGGGATGACTATAAGAACTTTCTAAGATTCTCAAACTTGTATATAATACTTTCTTATTTTGATTATTGGTTATTTCCTGTTATTCCAAACTGACTGACATGTAATAGCTTAAGGACACAGAGTCTTTGAGCTGGCCTTGAGGAGCTGTGAGAGTTGGGGACATCTGGGGGTGGCATGATGATAGGGGAGGGCTTCAGCATCTTGAGGGATGTGGAGACAAGCTGGAGGAACAGAGAGAGTGATGGCATCATGAAAAGCTGAAGGAGAGCCCACTGGGTTCCTGGAGTCTGTACCAGGGAAGAAAGAAAGGTGGGTATCGGGAATGAACCTGAGTCTGAGACAGGCCAGTGCTAACACTGGAAACCCTGCATGGTTCTGGCATCCAGCCTCCCTGAGTCGGCCTCCCCAGGCTGTCCCTGCTTTTGTTCAAATGCTTCTTTTCCTCAATAAAATTTCCAAGATTTTCACAGAGACTCTTTTGACTTTAGGAGATGTTGGGACTGAAGAAACTGGGGTTTCATCTCTTCGTATGTAGTAAGGTCTGATGCATAGTGTTTAAGAGCAGGAGTTACCTCTTTGAGCCTCAATTTTTTCATTTGTAAAGAGTAAATGAAAGTATCTGTCTAGGATCGTCTGTCAGCAAATTTGATAATGCATGGCAGGCATTTAGCATAGTAGCTGGTCCTACTAGTACTGCTGTTTATCTTTTTCACTTATACTTGTTGTCTTCTTAATTGGTTTGTAATATTCTTAAATACCAAGATCATTTCTTAAACCTCTTGCAGCTCTGGTGCCTTTTACTAAGCACTGTGGATTCTGAGACTAACTAAATAGCTTTTTATGAATGTTGTATGCTCTTGGCTAGAGAAAAATAATAGCTAAAACTCATAAAGCATTCACTATGTGCTAAATCCTAAGTGATTTATTTTATATTAAATTAGGTAATCATATAACTCTAAGGACAATTGATCATTGCCATTTTACAGTCAAGGAAACAGAGATCCAGAAAATCGTTTGATCATATGGTCCAGCCAGGATTTGAACCCACGTAGTCTGGCTCCAGAGACCACTCCTTTAATCACTGAGCTCTACCGAGGACTACCTGGGATCCCTCAGTAGATCCATAACTTCCCTAACTTAAGGAAAGAAGAGGAAACATTCATGCCCATACAAAATGGGCAAGTGGCCACCACTGCTTCTGAGACTGGAGTGATTTTTGTATGTGCTTCAAGTCTAACAGCAGAGCATGTTCTTCCTTTTCCAGGAAAGTATGGGAAGTAATTTTAGAGCACAGAGAACAACTTCAGGAGCAAGATGTGTGGGTCAAATGCTGCTGCTGCTCTAACAGTTAACTCTTATTCAGGAGCACTCCTGTTTCTTCACTGGACAATTTCCGTGGAGAAACTCTCTTGCTCTACACAATTAAACAGCAAAAATAATCACAGCAGTAAAACAATCATACTAGAAATGTGGATCCATCCATACACCATCACTGTCCAATTGATGAGTTTTGCAATGGAGGGAACTTACTGCCATCATGTTCACCCAAATATTAATAATTTGTATGACTTATTTGAAATGGTATTTCCTCCCCAGGAGTCCCTTAGGCTGTGCTGAGCAGAAAGTATTGGTGTAATAGAAAGACTGTAGGCTAAAGGGACAGGCAGACTTGTGTTCAAGCCCAGCTGTACTGTGTATTAGCTGCATGAATTTGGTCATTACTGAACTTCACTGAGCCTCAAGGGATAGTAATAAAAGTTTTGAGGGATTATTATGAAAATTATGTTTTGAATTCTAAACAGTTTATATGAACAATGATAATTATTCGGCTGCCCCAGAGTGAGCTCTTCCTGCTTTACCAGTGTGGCTGCCCATGGTTACCCAGATTCACCAGACCATTACACAAGTACATATTTCCTTTTGGCTTCACAAACCTGAGCATAGGTTTCTTTCAGGGTTCTTAGAAAATTCAAATGGCAACAATTGTTTCTTGTCTTGGGCACTGAAACAGCACCTTAGCTCCAGGGCCTCTAAGAAATCTATGCACATGCTATTCTGTGAATCATCATCATTTTCTTATATGAAGCAGAATAGAAAAATATGATTGTGTCAATTCAATGGCTTAATAAAAAGCTGTTGGGTTCTAATGTGAGTTTGAAATATGCCCTGTATTATCCTACATGTTGATGTAAATGTGGGCTAGATGGATTAGTATCTAATCAATGAAATTTCCCCAGTCGTTTGCTTGCACAGTATTAGTGTGTCCCACACAGTTGTGTGACAAACCATCCTGGTCTCCGGGGAAGTATTAGGTTATTAAGTATGAAATGTTCCATTTCTTTAAGTACTAGGTTTGACAGCTGATATCTCTGACATTTCACTTTGACACTTCTAGGTTTATTTTTATTGTAAAGGTACATCCTCAGTCTTTCAAACTCATGTTTTGGCTTGTGATTATCTTTCATAATTCTTAGAGCAATTTTTGTGAAACCATGGATAAGTCAAAAATTCATGTTAGTTTCACATTTGAGTTCCATCATAGAATCAATGCAGTGCAGACAGCTCAAAATACTGTCAAAGTGGGAAGGATGTGGATAATGAACGAACAGTATGTCAGTGGTTTGAGAAGTTCTGTTCTGGTGATTTTAATCTTGAAAATGAGCCATGTGGGCTATTTCTACAATAAGATATAGAAATGGTTCACCTTTATGTTGTGACAGCAAAGAAAGGCAAGCTTCAAGATGATTTCTCTTCTGACGCTTGTTTAATTCATGTGGTACCCATCTATCCAGCTTCTTTACCTTGTCCATTTGTTTCAAATGGTCCAATATTGTTGGAATAGTAACCTCAAACCTTGCTGTTAATGCACACATAAGTTAAGATGGATTTGCTTCCATTACAGCTTTCAGCTCATCATTATCCACCTTGGTCTCAGGTCACCCACATGGCTCATTTTCAAGATTAAAATCACCAGAACGGAACTTCTCAAATCATCAACGTTCGGTGTATTCATTAGCCACATCCTTCCCAAACACTTTGTTGATATTTCAAGTTGTCTGCACTGCATTGGTTTCACAAAAGAACTCATATTCAAAGGTAACACAAATTTTTGACTTATCCATGGTTTCACAAAAATTGCTCTAAAAATTTTTTGAAAGATAATCACAAGCCAAAACATGAGTTTGAAAGACTGAGGATGTACCTTCACAATAAAAATAAACCTAGAAGTGTCAAAGTGAATGTCAGAGATATCAACTGTCATGGTTGGTTGCCATGTTTTGTGTTTTTTAGAACCCTCTAAAAATATAAAAATCAGAAACGAAGAAAAAAAAGAAAATGGGACATTTCATACTTAATAACCTAACGTATGGAAGTTAACATTAGGATAGATATAAATTAACATTTAGAGTCAAATGAGATTAGTCTTTTATCAAAATCACCTGAAGAGAAAATTGTAGGTTTGAGTGATTCAAGACCTAACCAGAAGATGATTTTCAGATGTTATAATTGGATTTCTTTCCAAATTCTTCTGCTTCCTGAAAATGGCCACCTTGCTGCATTAGCCCATAATATTACATTTAACTTTGCTTTTACAGCTAGAGTCTGCTTTCTGGAAGATTTTGAACCATACTTAAATTCTAGAGAAGTTATAGGAAAACTCATTTAGAAAAAAGAGGGAGATACCTGCCATAAAACGTTTACTAATTATCAAGCTTAAGAAAAAAATCAGAAAAACTCAAAAAGAGAATGGGATCCCAGCGCAAAAGTAATTTTCTTTTTCTAGGGTCAAATTTATAGTATAATTCTCATTTTCCAATAAAAGTGCACAATGACTCAAAGACTGGAGGTGCAAAACAGTTTTTTTGGGTTTTGGGGAGTGGGTCTTTGAAACCTCTAATGTGCCTCTGTTAACCTCCTGCCAACTCAGTTCCAACTTAACATCTCCTAATATTCATCACAGCACCTCTCTCTTCTGCTTCCCAAAGGATTGTTGTTTCTTGGGAGATAACTCAAAATTAATTTACACTGCTATGTAATAATGTAGAACTTAAATAATTATCCATCCTCCAGACAATTACATTTTAACATGAGGAAAGTCTCAGTGTAAGAAACACAGTTCTAAAGGTGCAATTCCAGATACTAGGAATTCCAGGTAGTAGGAGAAAGATGGTGAACTTCCCTGTTGCCTCTGAAACCATACCATGGGGTAATCATTTTCCTAAGTAAAAATCTAAGAGGTGCAGGTGTCTTTTTGATAAAATGACTTCTTTTCCTTTGGATAAATACTCCGTAGTGGGATTGCTGGATCAATGGCAGTCTTCTTTTATTTCTTTGAGGTATCTCCATATTGTTTTCCACAGAGGTTGTACTAATTCACAGTCCTGCCAACAGTGTCTGGGTGATGGGAACACTTATACCCATGACTCAAGCATTATAAAAGTGATCCAAGTAATCAAAAATATTTGTATCCCCATAATACTTTGAAATAAAAAAAAAAATCTAAGAGGTGTTGCCTGATCATGACTAAAAACCTGTATCTGAGGCCAGGTATAACTTGTGATTCTTGTCTTTCTTCAGCTTTGATCTGAAAGTATGTGAAATATGTTGCCACCTTGAATTCCTAGAGACCAGAGTAATTTTTACTCTCTTAATTTTTCTAGGTTGACTGAAAATTCATGAATCCATGGCTGAGACAAGAATCTGTAACTGATAAAACAAAGAATGACGGTGCCCAGGGATATGTTGTTGGGGAGATGTAGTTCTTGCAGGTCACCATAAACCCCCTGTAGCTGTGTGGTGGTCCCTGCTTCTTCCCTGCTGATAGAACATAGCCGTGTTTAGGTAACAGTCCCTGATTTGGGGGAAGGGCATACTTCACGATTCAGCTAAGCCAGTCATAGCAATTCTATTCCACTTTGCTTCTGATTGGCCTAATGGTGGATATGACCCAGTTCTGGCCAATGGATGTGAAAAGAAATCATCCAGGGGCTTCTAGGATAGATTTTCTCCTAAATTAACAAACTAAACAAAACGAAAGGCGGAACCTCAAAGAAGGCTCTTTCCTTCCTGATTTGAATGCCACTGTGTGAGGTTGTCATGTTTGCAGCTTTGGTAGGCATCTTGAGATCATGAGGTAACATACCCAAGGGCAAACCTACAATACTCTGAGGACAATGGAGCAGATGACACTGTTGAGTTGCTGTACCGAATGTAGAAATGCTTGTCTCTTGACTCCTTATTTTTTAAGATAAAGTCTTCATTGTCTAACATCTAGCCAAATGTTCTGTAACTTGTAGCCAAAAGCATTCCCAAGTATGATCCCATAATAATAAAATAATATGACCTATAAGTATTTATAAATATCATGTAACATATTAATAGAAGCCTCTTTAGAAAAGCCTGTTATATTTATTTTTATATAACTTACATTTAAGGAAAAATAATGCCACTTATATAAAAACATAATTTTGTGATAAATCTCTTGGTGTTCTTTTCCAACCAGATTGCTATCCCTAAGTCTTTCCTACAGATAAGTTCTGAAACCACCACAGACAAGAGAATGTGGATAACTTGGGGTTTGAATATTTCAGATATATCAAAGGCTAAATTGAGTAGTTTGGAATATACATGGCCATATGGATTCATGTTTTCTCACATGAATTAATTAACATCTTCATACATCCTTTTCCCTCCATACAAACACAGCAATTTAACTGCTGGCTTTTCTTATTTCCTCTGACTATTTTTCCTGCAGCTTCAGTTTTGTCTTTTGGGTTCTCCCTAGTTTTCCTTCTTGAGTAGGTGTCCTTAATACTCTCTATTTAGCTTAATTGGAGTCTCACCTTGCCCTTGCCCTTTTCCTTGATTTTACTTCCCCATTATCCTCTTCTGTTTCATATTTGTAGCCATATCTGATTCCATTGCCAAACCAGCCATCTGTCTTCCACACAACCCCAGTGAATTAGGGATTCAGTTGGGTCAGGTCTCAATAACTGGAGTTCCATTGTGATTTCATATCTTGCATAATTGCTGAGGTGCCTATATTTTTACAGTCTTTGCTTTGCTGCCCTTCAACTCCTGATAAGAACAATATGTACTGGGAAATAAGAGTTTTCTACTCTTTCACAAGAGTGTCATTGGCAAAAAGCCCAAGAGTATTAGAATGAGACTATACTGGGGGCTTTCTCATATGTTCTTATTTCTATATATTACATGATCTTTGTAATAAAAAGATTCACAGGATCAAATAATATAGTGCTTCGAATTTAAATAAGAATGTATCTCATTATAACCTAAATCTCTGAAACTTCAACCATCTTCAACTATATAATAAGATTCAATCACTTATTATCTACAAATTAGTGAGCCTTGGCTGGCCTAGTTGCTAGAAATCTGCTTTCTCCTAAATGTGTTCCCCGGCAATTCTTTCAGCAGCTCAATGAAACAATATTTTTAGAATTTTTATATTTCAGAAATTGTGAAGAAATGTAGTTAAGTGATATGAAGTTCTTTTTAAATTTTTTCTTTTTACTTTAATTTATAAATAGTAAAATTCACTTTCTTTAGTATGTACTTCTATGAATTTTGACACAAATCGTGGTGTTATTTAACCACCACCACGACTAGGTGGTAGAACAAAACTGCTGCTCTTATACTTCATAAAGAAGTATCTAAAAATCAAACAACCCTATCAAAAAGTGGGCAAAGGACATGAACAGAAACTTTTCAAAAGAAGACAGAATAATGGCCAATGTAAAAAAATGCTCACCATCTCTAATCATCAGGGAAATGCAAATCAAAACCACAATGAGAT
>CAUYRB010100367.1:0-29124 GCA_963574695.1 Propithecus perrieri
CTGTAGTCCCAGCTACTCGGGAGGCTGAGGCAGAAGGATCGCTTGAGCCCAGGAGTTTGAGGTTGCTGTGAGCTAGGCTGATGCCACAGCACTCTAGCCCGGGCAACAGAGCAAGACTCTGTCTCAAAAAAAAAAAAAAAAAAAAAAGGGGGCAAAACCAGAACAATGACAATGTTCTGCATCTTGATCGTATCAATATCAGTGTCCTGGTCACACCATCGTACTGTAATTTTGCAGGATGCTACCATTAAGGGGAAAGTAGTGAATCCAGTACCACGGCAGATCTCTCAGATCTCTATTATTTCTGACAACAGCATGTGAGTCTACAATTATCTCCAAATAAAAAGTTTAAATTTAAAAACGACAGAGGCAGTGCCTTCATGGCTCTACCTACAGCTCTAGCAATTATTAGTTGTGTGATTTGGGGCAAGTTAATATTGTCAGTTTTTACATCTGTAAGATGGGGACAATGTCTACTTGCATAATCATGGCAAGGTTCCAAAGAAAATAAAAATGAAAGAGGCTACAACTAAGAAATCACAACTGCAACCATACCTGGGGTATTCTCTGTCCCCAGTCCCTTAGTGGATACTTAGTGTGAGAAATGTCCACTCATCATCATTTGACTTCTCCATTTGATAATGTAGCCACTGGGAGAAAGGTGCCAGAAGACACTAATTCATACTCAGGTAGGAGTGACAGGAGGTTGCCACCATAAAAGCATTTAGGTACTCCAGAGGGCTCAGGATTAAGGTGAAACGAGCCACATCCTGGGCACTTGTCAGGGCCTCTCAGAGAGCAGAGGCAGGAGATAGACCATGCTGGAATCATGCCACCAGTTTTATACACTTCTGGGACCTGGCAGTGGGACTTCTGACCTGCCTGCCTGCGTTGAAATTCCTTCTTAATCTTGTGGCCTTGCGAAGGCTACTTCTCCACACCCCAAGGTTTCCTTGTCGGCTAAACAGCAGTAACACCACCGCCTGTACCAGGCTATACAAGGATCACCCATGCGACACAACGCCCTTCCCAAACTCTAGTCATTCCTCTAGTGTCATCGTTTCTACCAAATTCAAGTAACGCTCAAATTGTCATTTGTTTATTAGTTTTTCATTAAACCAATTCTTTTTTTTTTACTTAAATAACTTCATTTGTCAAAGGAAACAGAAACAGATGTGCATTTCTTCACATTGTAACATCTTTGAAAGCAGCATGCTTCTTACAATCAGTGGTGCATGATGGCTTAATTAAGAGAATTATTTTTCTTTCTTAATGGAATATATAATAACGATGTTTTCTACGATCAGTGGCATTTTAGATTCTATTAAATATGAAATGTCACTTCGTTCAATAGAAAACCAGCTTTGCTTATTAAAAATAGAAGGAACTGTTTAAACAAATGTATTTGGTTAAATTACATTTTAATTAAATTTCCAACATAATTAAATTTCAGTTAGAGTGTGCTACCTGAAAATATCTTAGTGTGAGGCCTGTTTCTGATTTATTAAAAAAGGGAAGTTTAGCAAGCAAAGAGAGGTAGGATTGACTTACTAATACCAAGCCGATAGGATCTCCATGGTACAAACATTACGTAATCCCACGTTACTAATGGTCACACTAAGTAGCCCTTAAAACTATCTCAGTTAGTAGCAAGTGGCTGCCTTTAAAAAGTTGGGGAAAATCTCATGTAGAACATACACAAAGCAGTTCTGTGTCACTGCTCTGGACACCAAAGTTGGAGGCAATAGACACATCAGCCCCAGGAGAGGGAACGTGCACAGTGTAGTGCTGTACACAGATATTATGTAGCAGTTAGAAATGTCAGCTAGAAAGATATCCATTGATGTGGACAGATTCTTAAAATGTTGCGTGAAGAAATGAGAAACTAAATTATGTATATATATACACACACATATATCACATTATCATGTATGTATATTAAAAGCTTGCACATTTACCATAAACACTACACATTTTAAAAAATGTACACATATCCTTATGATGGGGTGGGGGGATAGTAGGAGAGGGGGCCAAGGGTACAAGAAAGAAAAATAGCATTAATATTAATAAAATAAAAATAAAACAAAATATAAGAATAACATCTATTGGATGTTGGGCAGGGGGAAGGGGAGGGGGAGGGGGGAGGAGGGAGGAGGAGACGGGTATTTGCATGCACAAAGAGTGCAATGCGCACCACCCGAAGGATGGACATATTTGAAACTCGGACTTGGGGGGGAGGGGAGGCAAGGGCAACATACGTAACCTAAATATCTGTACCCCCATAATATGCTGAAATAAAAAAAAAAGAAATTATTTTAACATTTCCAATTGAAATGTCAAATAGTCCTAAAAGGAATTAAATAAAATATTTTTTTTCTAATTTCTAGATTTCAACATGCATTTTGGTTCAATTTATAATCTCAAATATGTATTCTAAATTTCCAGTAATTTCAGTTGGAAATGTATGCAAAATGTATTCGAAGAGGAAATCGTACCAGAGGTTGATAAACATGTCAAGGATAAAGGTGCAATTGAAATGTTCACTGAGATCTATATCTGCATTATTAAAAATTATGTTACGTGCACATCGAGGTTACACAATGATTTTTCTTAGTATCTCAAACTTCATAGAGTAAGTGGAGATTATTCTAACTCCTGTTCTTTTCTGCAGAGTAAGGTCTCCTGGGTGTACAAAGCGTTGTCAAAGGTTGATGCTATTGCTCATATATCTCACCAGATGGCGCTAGGAGCATCTAAAATGGCTGAGTACCACACACTAGCGTTCTGAAAGACCTCAGCATTTCCTTAAATTGTAGAATATTCCATTTTTGAAAGAAAAAATATTTTTAAAAATTACTTTTGTGCAATCTTGTATACTATTTATACCTAAAAATGCATTTCTATCAATGTTAAAAAAAAATCACAAAATGCTATTGGAAATTGTACACTTTTTACCTTATTTAAGCATTGTCATCTTTCTCAGATCTGGTTTTCCCTCTTGCTTATGAACCGTCTATGACAATTACTCTGCTCCTGTAGCATTCTGCCAAGCTGCAAAAGCTGCGTTTGTAATTCCCTAAAAGTTTTTTCCCCCAAAATGTATAAACATCTACAAGAAAATTAGAAATAGTGGCTGATAAAAGGTAAAATGCCTCATCTAAAGTCAGATAAAACAAGCTAATGGTTACACTGAACCAAAGTTTTCAGCCTACATAATCAGGGGTCATTAAATTATAGTTTTTCTGACTCTAGAACTCATTGCATAAAGCAAACAGTGAAGTGGGTTGGAAAATTATGGCCTCAAACAAATAAAGTGGAATCCTTTATTTTGCTGATGTTGGGAAACAGCTTCTATCTTCCAGACTGCTAGTGTTCCACTGGATAGTTGAAGTTTGCTAGTATATAATTTCCACTATTACATGGGACAGATTGTTTTCCTTGCTCACTTTTTATTTAATTAAAATGTCAATGTTAGAAGTAAAGTGAATGTGCGACTAGACGGATGTTCACAGCTGGAGCAGACTCTCCATTAGTACAGGTAGAAGGGTGGGAAAAAAACTTGGGGACAGGATGGAGGAGGATAGAGACAGACCTACACAATCAAGCCCAGAAGGATGTCCACGAAGACATTAAGTAGCATAACAATTGCCTGAAGTTGACAATTAGACTCCATGATCTCTCTCTCATGGTTGGCACCAGGGATTTTTTAAATGCCTTAAAGACAAATCTTTTGGACACAAATACATCTTTATTTGTTAGCACCTCCTGATGTTTTACACAGAGCTGTGCTGTAAGAAAACACTTTCTGATCAAATAATTAAAACTTTATTCTGGTTGTCAACCAAAGATCTTTGTTTTTATTCAATTCCTCATGTATCTCTATTTTTACTTAATCTGAATTCTGGTTGATGCAAAAAAAATCAAAACAGTGAAAATTATTTTTAAATATGTTTTATGCATTGAGTTTGATTTTTGGAAACAAAAATCTGCTATTTTGGAACTATAAAATATCATTTGTAATAACTAATAGGTTTTACCAATATAAACTATATGGATAGAAGGCATAAATGTGTGTTTGTCTTAAAAAGTGAGTTCTAAAATTCATAGAATATTTACCGATTTCTGAAGAATTATCTCTGAAGGCATGAAAGATATTGAGAAAACATGAAACTCTGTCAGTTACTATCAGTGTGTTGCTGAGTAGTATATTAACACCTCTGAGTCTCAGTTTCTTACCTCTAAAATGGGGATAATATCTACCTCACATGAGTTGTTTAAAGGATTAAGTGAATGTAGATGTCCAACCCAAGCCTGGTACTTACTGGATGGTCAACCAATATGATTTCCTTCCTTCCCCCAGATCCCCCACTCAGTCAGAGTCACTGGAGTATTATTGAAAATGGAGAGACATGTAGTAAATAAATAGTATTTAAAAATAATAAAATAGTCATTTATTAATATTTTATAAATAGGTAAATTTGCTGTAACTGAGCAATGTAAATTGCTTTAAAAAACAATAATTGCCTGCTTTCCATATCTCTGAGGTAGAAATTAATCAAAGAGTGTGTGTTAGTATCTCTCATAGTCTTATCTGATGATTCTTTAAGTTGGTAGCATTTTGCATTTTTATTTGTCTGGAAAGTAAGAATGAGAAGAAATGCAACTCCCACCTAATCCCCCACGCCAATTAGGGAATTACCAGCTATTGCCATAGGGATAGCCCTCCAGATCAGAAAATTAGAGTGTCTCTGTAGGTTGAGTTTGCCTTGAAATGTTTACAGGAAAGAATGGACAAGTTACATGTGTGGGGATAGACAGCTGGATTATTTTCCAAACAGAAGTCTCTGTTATTTAGGTGGGTAGGAAATATTTATTTCCGTGTTTAGCTAGTTTCAGAAAAACAAACTGTTGTGATATTAGCTAATCATTCATGAGATAAAGAATGGGAAGTTGGTGAAAGGTGAAATTGTGTCTGGCTTTGTCAGCAGGTTCAAGCTAAAGGTGAAGAGCATGTGTTTGGCCTTGTCACAGGTACACAAGAAAATCATTTGCAAGTCTTGTAGGAGTCCTGAGAAAGAGTGGCAGTGACTGTTATCCAACTCACACGGGGAAGGGAGATTTCTTTCAGTAAGCTGTTTTCCAGAACATAAAACATATTATGACTTCTTTCAATAGCTTACATATTAAAAATAAAAGGAAAGTTAAAGGAATTTATATTTATTTGACATCAAGGCAGATCAGTTCTTCAGATGAAAGTATTTGCTAGGAAAGAGTTTCTTTGTATGGATTGTAGGATTCATAATCAAGATAGACATTGAAGAAATTACCATGAAATGCAATGCAATGAAAGTCTTATTTAAAATGTAACAATTTCACCTAACAAATCCTAAGGAAAATTCCCTTTCACAAACTTGGCAAGAATAAATATAAAGGAGTTGAAAACAAAAACAAACAAAAAAAGTGAGGAGTTTCAGAAAACAAAAAGTTGGTGAGATTTCTTAACCATAGCTATTTTCTGGAAACACAAAGCTCCAGTAAAGTTCAACATTGCCAGTCCCCCCTCCCTTTTGTTCCAGACAAATTTCACTCATTGTTGAACAATTCAGAGATAACCGTAAGTGTCTCGAGCGAGCTAAACCAGAATCTAAGAAATATTCTTGTGAGGACTCTCATTGGTGTAGCAGCTGCAAAATCAATTGAATCATCCATCAAAAGATAAAATTACAATAAGTTTAGTTTAACACATTGACTGCCACACTAGAAATTTTTTTTTCCTTGGGGCTATGGTGTTTTATTAAAAAATAGAATAAAAACTTCAAAAACAAAACTATCCTTTCTAATTTAATGTGAAAAATGTGTATTTTTATTATTTTCTGTGTGTGAGTTCTATGCAATTAAATTGTCAATATTGATTGTAACAATAAGAACACCAACAAGTAGGACTTTCCCGAACCAACTGCAGGGCTTTGCACAGGGGGCCACCCGCCATGGGTGCTCCCAAGGTAAAAAAACGTGTGAGTTACATATGCTTCATGAGGCCCCAGGCTCGAAACTAGCATGAGTTAAATACAACTCACATAGCAGTTAATGTGTTAAAGATCTAATTGACTTTTATTTTCAATTCTATAATACCCTTTTATTAGCTTAATCTAATAGCTTCAGTAGAAACTTAGTTTCCATAGAAAATATGTAAGAGACAGAAAAAGAAAACATAGTTTTAAAAAGGTGAGGAAAAGAGTAATAAATTACAGACACCAACATATAGCCTTAAAACCAAGATTTTTTCCAAAAGTATTATATATGAGAATTAAAATTGCCTCTTCCTTGGTATAATCACAAGCTAGGAAAATCTTTAGACATTAAATTGTGCCTTTTGTTTCTAATGTTTTGCCAATAAAAAACATAATAAAATAAATTTATTTTTAAAAACAATAAAAAAAAACAAATACATCCTAGGAGAAAAAATACGATGAACATATCCAGAAACTGAAACCTATTTTCCATGATATTTGAACATCTATAAACAGGAGCATGGTACAAGATAACAACTCTCCTCCCTGCCACATCTCCCACACCCTCACATCTCAGGCTTCAACTTTTGAAGTTATGACTGTATCAGGGCAAACACATTAAAAATTCATTTTAACCTTAAAGTCTTCTGTGAGGTACAACTGTGATTAAGCTATGGGGAATTACCGATTAACATTTGTGAGACTTATCTAACCATTGTGCTTGCCTGTAAATGTCAGAATGAGTTACTCATTAGTATTTCATGGGTACAATCAATACCACTGGGGAAGTTAAACAAATTGGAATGACGGTTGTTTAAAAACATACTTCAAGGGTACATGAGATTAGAACTGGCAAAATTTCTGCAAAATAATCATTGGAACATACTTTAAGGAGGTCATTATATTTGTGGCACCCTTGGTTATTCCATTTTCTCTGGAAGGTGTGTTTTTTTTTCTTTCCAACTCTTTCATTTACCTCTTTTATTTACTGCATACAATATATACTTAAATGTGAATACATAGTCATTTATTTGGAAAACATTTTTGAGTGTTTGCTATGGGGCTGATACTGCGTTGGGTGCTGGAGACTTACAGTTAATGACAGAGACCTTCTCCTGCCCTCATGGAGCTTCTAGTCCAGAGAAGGACAAAATTTTTAATACAATACACCATGGTGAAATGTGATAAAACGGAGAAGGTTCAGTATGATTTGGAAGCCTCCAGGAGGGGCACCAAACAATGTTGGGAATGGAGAAAGGAGATCAGAAGAGACTCCTGGAGAACAGAGCAAATAAGAGTGTAAAAGTAAGGAGTAAGCCATGTAGGAGTGGGAAGAGGGGACAGTCACCAGCAGAGATTTCCATGTGCCCTATCTATTCATAGGTTATAACTGAAATCAGTCAATACTAGATTGTGAGCCCTTTCAGAGCAAGAGCTCTACCTTACTTACGTACCTGTGCCGCCTACCTCAGGGGCTGGCGTTTAATAAGTACACCATAAATGGATGCATGTTTGATCAAAGAAATAAAGGGAAGGATACAGCGAGTTATAGTGTATCCTGGAAGTTAGCACAAATCTGCTAGGGAATGAGATTTCCTGACACCCTTGTACAAGTAATCCCTACCAAAATGAGAATTAGGTACGTCAATTAAAGAAAATCTATGGACAAGACAGAAGGAAAATAAATGAAAGCAGGAAAAAGTAAAAAAACAATAGGTTAAAAAAAGTTGGAAAGGAAAATGTAAAAGTCTTTGAGTAAGAAGGTTGAGGAAAACTGGAAATAAAATGATGAAAGAAGAACAAAATATAAAACAATGGGAAATAAGATTTGACTATCCATTCCAAGTCAAATTCATGAGAATGACTACAGAAAGAAAGGCCTATCCGATCTTTTTGGCTATCTCATCAAGGACCTAAAGTCTTCTGACTAGAAAAAAGTACACCTCTTATTATGACAGGAACCAAGATATTACTAAATCAAATGTTTGTCAGACAAATACATGATAATTTTTAGAAACTATTGCCTGACTTTTTCCCCTTCAAAAAGGATTTTTTTCCAAATATGTATTTATGCTATTTGTTTAACCACAAGTAAACAGTCAAATTATTTTGTTTGTAACCTCAAACCCAAAAGCTTGTTCAGAACAGAAATATGAACCAGAAATAAATTACATGGTAAATCAAACCCCCGTTTTGGGGCTGGGACATCATGCAAAGTGGTTTACAATTTGTTCTTTGCAGTGTAAATGAAAACCCCAAGATATTGGCAGGAGAGGAAAAAATTTTTTTTCATTCCTCATCAGATGGGTAAAAATCCAAAAGTTTGAAAATCCAGTCTGCTGGTGAAGCTACAGGAAACAGACCGTCTCATCTTGAACTGGTGAGACTGCAAAATGTCACAACTCCTATAAAGGGAACTTTGACAATATCTAATAAAAGTACATGTGCAGTTACATTCTGACCCAACAACTCCACTTCCAGGAAACTATTCCAAAGACACCCTGGAAAAATATGAAAATACATAGGCTTGAGTGATTCATTGTTATTTTATTATAATAGCTAAATAATGGAAACAACCGAGATGTATGATTACAGGACTGGTAGAATAAACTATGGTGCATCCACATAAGAGAGTGATATGTATGTATAAAAAGAATAATAAACATATGTAAAAACAATTTTCTATATAGTATAGAGTTATCTCTACAATATATTGTTGAATTAAAAGACTAGTAAAATAAAGGAAAAGGATGCATGGAATGCTACTATTTAGCTTAAAAGAGGGGCATAAGAATATTTATATATTTTCTCATATTTTAGATAATAGAATAATAAGCTATATGTATATTTATTTTATTATTTATAAAGAAAGGAAGGAAATAAGGCAGAGAGAGGTATAGAAACTAGATTTCTTAGTATATACAACATTTTGTAGATTTGACTTTGAAATCATGTAAATATTTTACTTTGTTATAAAATAAACTTATTTTTTTAATTTCTAGATATTTAAAGCAAACTGAAATGAATGAAATTGTGAATCTGTTGATGATATGACTTCACCAAGTGACTTTAAAACAGTAATTTAAATTGTACAAGCCCAGTAAGATGTATCCTAAGGATAAAAAAGGTTTGCAAAAGAAAATTAAACTAAGAAACGTATTATTATAATTTCGAAACTAGTGTATATATTGTGGAAAAAGTAAACATTTTTATTAACAGGCATTTTCACCATAAGAAAAAGGAGATACGTGTGTAAGATTAGTGAAGTTTAGTATAAAAGTCTCTAGTCCTGAATCTTATTGGAAGTATTAAGTGTCAATATAAACCATGATGTATTATATACGTATAAAAAGGTTAATGAGCTTGAAGACTCATTCTGCAAACTGCATAGTCTGTAGAAACTTTACAAGAGAAAACACAGAAAACTAAAAATAAATACCCAAAGCCTAAATGACCTCTAGGAAAATATATAGCAATATAACATCTAACACATTGATGTCTGAGAAGGAAAGAGAATAGGGCAGAAAAAAATATTTACAATATTAAAGTAAACATTTTTCCAAATTCCATTTTTAAAAATTCAACCAGAGAATCAAAAATTCATAAATCCCCCAAGCAAAAGAAACATACCTAGGCATATCACAATTAAATTACTAAATACCAAAGATACACAGAAAATCTCAAAAGGCAACAGAATAAACACAAATTGCATTTGTGAAATAATAATAAGAATTATCACAGACCTCTCATCAGAAATAAAGCAGTCTAGAAAACAATGGAGTCTCATTTTGAAAGTGTTAAAAGAGAAAACAGGATGTATAGTCAAAGAAAATATACTTGAGAAATGAAGGCAAAGTGAAGATACATACAGATAAACAAAAGCTGAGAGAACTTACCATTAACATACCAACATTACAAGACAAATTGAATGAAGTCCTTTAGGCTGAGAAAACATATCAGAAGGAAACATGTATCTCAATGAAGGGATGAAGAGCACAGGAAATGATAAATATACAGGTAACTATAACTGTTCTCACTTCTTAATTTTTTAAGACAGTTGAGCGTTTAAAACAAAAATAATAACCGTATTTTGAAGGTAATAACATATTTAGAAATAAAATGTGTGATGACAATAGGAAGGATGGAATGAATGCAAGTATACTGTTGGAGGGATCTTATATATTAATATAAAGTGTGAAATATTAATTTAAGTGGACTACAATAAGTTATAAGTGTTTATTATAATACTTAGTGAAATTTTTTAAAAAAGAGTTTTAACTATTATAAAATGCCAATAGAAAAGACAATGATATATTACTAAAAATACTTAATAATTCAAGTCAGGAAAATAAAAGAAGGAAAAGTAATAAATAAGAAATGAGACAAACAACAAACAAATAGCAAATGGTGGATTTAAGCCCAAATATATTAATAATTGTATCGAATATAAAGGAACAAAAGATTTAATTAAAATATAGGGATTGTTATGTCGAACAAAAAGGCAAGAAAAAATGATGTAGTATTTATAGGAGATAAACTTGAGATATGAAAAAATACACATCCATATTAGAGTTAGGTACTTCAACACACCTCTGTCAGTAATTGATACAATTAGTGACAAACAAATGAATTGAGATATAGAAAATTTGAACAATGCTAGCAATCACCTTGACATAATTGATATTTATTAAATGCTATTCTCCAAACTGGAAGAATATACATTCTTTTCAAGTGCTTACAGGGAAAAGTATACTTTAAATGATTATATTAGTAAAGAATAAAGATCACAGTCAATTATGTAAATGTCCACCTAAAGAAAATTTAATAAGAGGAACAAATTAAACCCAAATTAAGCAATAGTAAGGAACTAGTAAAGGTAGGAGTAGAAATCAGTGAAGTAGAAAATAGAAGAACAATAAAGAAAGTCAATGAAACCAAAAGCTGATCTTTTGAAAATATCAATATAATTGCGAACTTCTAATCAAACCGAACAAAGAGAGATGGAGAGAGAGGAAGGGAGAAAGAGAGAGTGAGACAAAAAGAGAGAGAGAGAGAGAGCGCACACAAATTAGCATTATCAGAAAGGAAAGAGGGGACATCATTACAATTCCTACAGAAATTTTCTTTAAATTAAGTAGGATATTACAAACAACTTTATGTAAATAAGTTTTGCAACTTAAATAAAATTAATAAATGTTTTGAAAAATATTACTTCTTTGAAAGAAATAAATTCATACTTATAAGCCTTACCCACAAAAAATTCCAGGCTCAGATGGCTTCATTGGTGAATTTTATCAAACATTTAGGAAGATAATATCAAGTTCACACAGACCCTTAAACAAAATAGAGGAGAAAAGAACACTTTCCAATTCAAATTATGAGGAAAGAATAGTCCTAATACTAAAACTATACACAAGCATTACAGAAACTTAGGAAATTAAAGACCAATATCACTCATAAGCCCATAGGCATAAAAGTATGTTAAAAACATATTTCTAAGCCAAATTTATTAATTTATTAAAAGGGTAATACATTGTATTATATCTAATTATGGTTTAGTTTAAGAATGCAAGATTAGTGTTATATTCAAAGATCAATTAACACATTAACAAATTAAAGGAGAAAAATCATAAGATCACTTAACAGATGTAAACAAAAAGTGTTTGACAAAATTCAGTACCAACTAGTAATTGTTTCAAAACTCCCAGAAAACTATAGAGAGAAATTTTCTCTATTTGTTCAAAGGCATTTGCAAATAGACAGAAAAACCCACAAGTATGAAGAACTTTTATACCTAACCATGGAAGGATAAACACTCCCCCTCTAATATTGGAAACAGGGAAAGGATGGCCACACTAACCACTTATATTGAGTACTATACTTGAAATACCATGGTGTGGTGCAGGGCTTTCTCTCTCCGTGGAGTACTTCTGTAGTGTGTCTAGTCTGCTGGCCCAAATAGACCCCTGTCTGCTGAAACTTTGGCCCATGTGCATTCAAAACATCTATACCTAGCCCATACTGTGGAATAATGGGACTTCAGGGGACTGGAGGTAGTGTACTACTCATCTGCTTTTCAGTTATCCTCAATAAAGCCTATATTATATTTGTGCTATATTTTGTTTGTGATATCTTTGCATGGGTACTGATTATATCTTGGAACTTATCATACATGTTTTACCCAAACATTTTCTAAGTGACATTTGTGAAAAGTTATTTCATGTATTATTTCTAGATAATAAAAAATATTGAAAATTACCTAACTGCCCAACAATAGAGTATTGATGAAATAAATTTTCGACATCCAGTGAATGGGGTGCTAGACAGTCATAAAAAAAATAAATAAATTCATTATGTAGTAACGTATAATGATCTCCAAGCTATCATGCTAAGTGAAAAGCAATGCAAAGAAAAATGTGTTTAATAAAAGAGGAAGGGAGATAGATGTGCATAGCATATCTCTATAAGGTTTCACAAAAAATGTTTAATATTAGTAAATTCTAGATCAGGGAACTTGTTGGTAGGGTAACAACAATGGAAGAGAGATTTTTTTTTTTTAATTAGAATTTCCTTCTCTTCCTTTTGAATGATAAACCATCTTAATGCATTATTTAAATTTTAAAAATAAGGAAAAAACTCATTTCTACGAATCACAGTAATATGTAGTTTTACCTATGTAGTTCTATACCTAGCACATACCTGCTGTTATGCATAGGGTAGCCTGAGATGTGGTAATAGAATCATGCAAGGGAATAGGATAGTGCAGAAAAATATTATGGCAATGAATGGAATGTGCCAAGTTCCATGACACAGTAAAAGCAATCTTGTTTACATGAGCCAAACATGAAGTCTCTTACATGAAAGGCTGTGCCAAATAGACATGCCCTGGGGGGACTCCCCTTCAGCCCTACCCTTTTCTCCCTTGCACCTTACCCCTATCCTCCAGCTCAATACCACTGCCATGTAAACACAGCTGTCTCTCACTTGTCCTCCACCTGACCTCATTTTATCTGATGCTTTAAAATCCCATTCCACGCAAAGCTAGCAAAGAAGATAAAGCAGGATTTAGAAGGCAGTGTGTAACAGAAGGGAGAGGAGGAAGAGAGTTCCTATGATAAAATCTGGTAATCTCATGACCAAATTATGTCATAATTTACATGGGAAAATGCATTTCTAGTTCCTGCACAAGCTGCATGTAAATAAAACACTTTGAAAGATAACCTGTTTGTAGATTAAGAATCTTCTATGTTTATGCTCAGAAGGAAGGCATAAAGACTGAGAGTCATAAGAGCAAATACAGTCAAGGCTGATATTTAGACCCATTTAGCAAGGATGCATTGTTTTTCCTTGAAAATAAATTTTATATTGAATCTCACGTACAGATAATGCTGGTCAGTTTATGGCAATTGCGAAAAAAGCAAAAGAAATGTTAGCACAGGCTTCAAGGGACAGCAGACAGTCCTGAGAGCTTCAAGTCAACAACTCCAAATAGCTCCTTTTCCTCCTATAGCACTGACACAAAAATATGTGAAACAGATGGTACTTCTTGGCTATTTATAGTTAATGTTGAAACTTGTTAAAGACAGTTTGGATCATGATTAAAAAATTTTGCCACCTCTTAACTGAAACATACCACAGGGTTTTTCTTAGAAGGTGTTGGAAAGGCAGCTGATGATTATAGTCAATGTTTCCTCCTTCTACAGATAAAAATCTAAAACCACCAATGGCCTTCTGGATGCAAGAAAATAAACACAGAGAATCACAGATAATTAGGAGATGTCCTCAGATAGTCTAGTTATTCTATTAAATAAACGGGTGCACCTTGGGTTCTTGACACACACACACTCTCACGCACACACGCACATATAAAATATGATCTTTTACTTCAATGTGTCTTTTTCTTTGAATGAGCTGCAGCATTCATTAGAGCTGTTCTCTGTTTCCTGTTCTTGCCCTTGTGGGCACTGGGGAAGTTTACAGTTCTTTGCTCTCTTGTGTTTTGGTGGGGCTGTGGGACTAATTTTAGCCAATGAGTTGTGAACGGAAGTGCTGTGTGGCAGCTTGGGGCTGTACATTTAAGTACCAAGGCCAGATCTAAAAAAAATTTTTTTCCCCTTTGTTGACACGCTAACCAACAACTGAAATAGTAACTAGTGATGGCTCTTGCAGCTCAGGTCCTTGAGTGTCCACAATAAGCAAAGTCCCATTGCCAACCTGTGACTGTGATGGACATGTAGTAGAAATAAGAAATAAAGCTGTGTTATTCTGAGCTTCTGATACCTCTGAGTTTGTTTACTACCGTAGTGTGATCGAGCCCGTGCTGACTGATACAGGTCATGATGAAATCAATATACAATAAATTAGCAACGAATGACTTACCGATGGAAATGGGGAGGGAAAAAAGATGTATTGGTAGCGAAAGCACTTCTCTTTCCACATGAGGCAGGACAAAAAAACAAACAAACACACACAACAAAAACAAAAACAGTTACTCTCAGACACGTCTCTGCAATGCCACGGCTGTCCTGTACGAATGACTCTCTTAATTAAGTTTTCTTGATTGCCAAAACATAGAAACTTCTGGAACTAATTTGAGTGAAATGGACTATGGAATCATTATATCTCAGAATGTGATATTATGAAGGAAATTTTGAGAGGTAGGGAAAAAAAGATAAAGAGATAAACATTAGGAGAAAAACATGTCAGAAAATTAAAGAATCAGTTCAGGAGGAAGTTGATCAGGATTTCCACAAGAAAGAATAATGAAGGAGATAAATTAGGAATGAAATAATTCAATATAATTTTCTAGAAATGAAAGCAAGAAACTTTTGGGTTGAAAAAAATCCACTGAATCCTCTACACAAATGTTGAAACCTACCAACAAACATCATCCTGAGATTTCAGAATACTGCTGAGACAATTCTAAAAGATCGGAGAGAAAAAGGGGTAGGAAGAAAGAAAGCGAGAGAAAGGAAAAAGAAAGGAAGGAATGAAGGAAGGAAGAGACAGAGAGAGAGAGAGAGAGAGGGAGGAAGGCGGACAAGCGGATTTATGACAAAGCTTCAAGAATCATAATGCATCCTTTATTAAGATGGTATTAGATGATACATATATAAAATAGACCCAAAATATAAAATGGCTCAAACATATTATTTTATTTTTTCACTCATGTAACAGGAAGTTTGTTAACAGGCAGTTTGTTTATGTTTAGTAATTCAGGGACTAAGGATCTTTCTTATGTTGAGGGTTTCTATTCTCTGCAATGATGTTATCATCTGCATTCAGCTCACCAAATAAGAAAAAGTATGCAGGAAACACATTTTTTCTTAAAAGCTTTGACTAGGAAAGAAAACACATCACTTCTACGGACATTGCATTAACACTGGGACAACCATAACTACAAGAAAGGCTGGAAAATGCGGCATGGTTGTGTGGCAGGATTTTTGGTGACTAGCTAGCAGTGCAGAGGAAGCAAGAAGGCCAAGCGATGCCTGCCAGCAGCAAAGAACTTGATTCCCTTCAGGATCTAAGAAAAGAAAATGATGCTTCTGTGCGGGTGTGTAACTGTGCAGTAGAAAAGAACATTGGATAATAAAAACCCAGGATGCTTGCTTGGAGCTGAATCATTTTGATATAACTGATTATAAAAGCATGGCTTCATATGTATTACTGTGCTGGCACCTGCTGGCTGATAAAAGTTTGATAGATCTCTTTGGGGATGTTGTTGGCAATGCTCCCCTGCTTAGGAAACCTGTAAGTAAGCTTCAGCTGAAAAGAGGGCTTGCAAGGAGATGCTGAGACACATGGGATTCTGGTTACTGTTTTTGCATCGTTCTCTATCAAATATACCACAGTCCGCAACCAACAGAGGATACTTGTGCCCACAAAGAACAAGAGAGTATAGCTTGATTGCTTGACTGAAGATAGAAATAGGGTTAATTAAAGGGAAAAAAGACTTGGAGAAAATCAGACAAGAAAAGCCCATATCCAGTAGGACTGGAAATTGGAAACCCAGTTAGAACCACTGGAACCTAAGAACAGCTATTCTGAATCAGACCAGAGAATCCAACAGCCCACTTTTATTCTGCCATAGTAGAACTCAAACACATGCATTTTTGCCTTTTCTTGTTTTATTACACTTTTTCAAATGTGCAGCAACAAAATTTGCAAACAAAAGTAGAAACCAAATTCCACCAGAACACAAACAGTGGTTTTATAAAGGCATAGAATAATAGTTCCAATTAGTTTGCAAAAGCATTTGCTTTAACTCAAATCGCTGAGAAGTGGTGAGAGTTAGGCTGTTAACCAAGTGCACACAACAAGAAGCAGTGGCAGGAACCACAGAGAGCAAGTTGAAGGCAGAGGACCTTCCAAAGAACCAGAGAAAAGACCAAGCTCTGGAGCCAACCACTTGAGATGCAGTAATAAAGCAGACACATGTTTTAGTGCTGCTATATGCCAGCCTCTATGTTAAGAACTTTACAAGTGTTATTTCATACGTTCCTCCCAAATAACTTTATCCACATTTTACAGATTTGAAAACTGAAGTGAAGAACATCTGAAGTATTCAGTGGAGAACAACTTCCAACACAGTCCATCGGATATCAGTATCTACTTGGATTAGCTACATTCAACTGCTAAGTGAGCTAACCAGGTGCTGAAGAGCAAGAATGAAATGCCTTTACCAGAATCCCACATGTTCAAAGACTGAATCTGATAACAAACTTTCAAATATGCATTTCTTCCTCTAGCCCGTAGTCCCTTGACTTATCTCATTGTCTTCCCTGGCCTCCTCTCCCTCCAGAGATCTTTCCTTTCTCATATATCTCTTCTTACCACCCATCCTGCCCAAGACTTAACCCAAGACAATCTATTGTCCACTTAATAATCAATTAGATTTTTTTTCTCTCAAAAATTTGAACTGAAAGAAACTGACATTAGTTGGCAGTGGGTACTTCAGCTGAAAAACCATGTGGCATCTGTGCAGCCAAAACGACTACAGAGAAGACGAGCAACTCAAAGACACAGGCTGCAATCAAGGAAGAATGGAATAAAGGAGAATGAGAGTAGAGAAGAAAGAGGGGAACAAGAGATCAATGGCCCTTGAGAGTCAGAATGTACCCTCAGGTCTTGACTTTCCAGTTCCCATCTCTGGAGTCCGGAACACCTGGCTCTACCTTTAGCCTTTGGATATTCTGGGACTCCCCAGTCCAGAAACTAATTGTTAAATAAATAAAGGCACATGCTAAGTTCATGTATTGAAATACTCAGTGGTGGAAATATGTTAACTCATCTCCAATTGATCTATAGATTTAGTATAATCCCAAACAAAATACAGCAATATTTTATTTTTTTCTTACTTAGAGAACTAGATAAGCTTGTTTTAAAATTTATATGAAAATTCAAAGACCCAGAATAGCTAAGATAAGAAGAACAACATTAGAGGACTTATACTAACAGATCAATAATTAATATAAAGCTACAGTAATTTAAAAAGTGGTATTGGCATAAGGAAGGAATAATAGATTAAGGGAACAGAATATAGACTCTGACACAAAAATAGACATTAATTTATCATGAAGGTCACAATACAGAGTAGAGCAAAAAAAAAACCAGTCTTTTCAATAAATGTTTCTGGGTTAATTGCACAATAGTATGCATACAAAAAACAAAAGGATCTTGACCCTACTTCACACTATTCACGAACCTCAATTCCAGATGGATTATGAATGTGAAAGATAAAACAAAAATCACCTAAGACATACATAGGAGAATATCCTCATACTGTTAGGGTAGACAAAGATATCTTAAACAAGTTACAAAAATCACTAACAATAAAGAATAAGAGATAAAAGGATAAATGTTTATGGATAAATTAGAATGAAGGTAAATTGGGTTATTCAGAATAAATAAAGAACTCCTACGATTAATATGAAATCAGTAAGAAAAAATAGCTTAATATAAAATGGATAAAAGACTTCAACAGGTTCTTTACAAAAGAGAATTATCCAATGTTCAATAAACATGAAAAGATGCCAAACATAA
This sequence comes from Propithecus perrieri, assembly GCA_963574695.1. Taxonomy (NCBI): domain Eukaryota; kingdom Metazoa; phylum Chordata; class Mammalia; order Primates; family Indriidae; genus Propithecus; species Propithecus perrieri. The sequence goes on from CAUYRB010100367.1 coordinate 18,057, forward strand.
TTAGCCATTAGGATAAAACAAATTAAAACAACAATAAAATACTACTAAACATCCAATGGCTAAAAGTTAAAACACACACACAAAAACTGACAATTCCAAGTGTTAGTAAGTCTGTGGAATAACTGGGATTCTTATTTATTCCTGCAGAAAGAGAAAATTTATTCAGCCACTTTAATATTTTCCAGAATCTACAAACACTTGTACATATGCTTAATACAGTAATTATATATATGTTATATATTTATGTATGTGTGTGTGTGTATATATATATATATATATTTGCATTGGTGCATTTTTGCTATATATATGTATTCAAGAATAATCATAGTAGCATTACTTGTAATAACCAAAAACTGTACTCAGTCCAAATGAAGGAATCATGTGCTTTAATGAATTCTTTCCCCTGCAGGACAAGACCCTAGAAAAGCCTAAATCATGACAATTGTAATAGTGATACTTAATGGAGCAGTCAGGGTATGCTGATTCCCTGAGACACTTCTAGGAAGTACACTCAATCCTACCTTCTCATTATAAGATGGTCCCAGGCACCTGGTTTGAAATGCACCATGAGTTCAGAGGTTTTGCGCGAAGACAGATTGGGGAATAAAGGTAGTCTGCTCCACCCCGTCAGGGCCCTGAACCTAGGGCTATTATGAGAACAAAGTCGATGAGTGGGTGGTTTCTGCTAAGCCACAATTTCAGCAATACCTCTGGTATTACTTTTAAAGGATGAAGCACTTCCAAATGAGATTTAGCCACAGCCCACTAAAGTTTTATGTAGGTTGTATTGCCAGAAAAAAAAATTGCAGGCTGGCAAAGAAGGAACTTTACCTGACTCAAATCAGCTGAACAAGGAGTCTGACCATTCATGACTATGATATTGATACCAGTGAAAAACACACTGCTACAGAAGGTACCCAGCTCTATGAGGACATTCTCCCTGCCATCTGTCTCAGGTTAACTCTAAAAAAAAGTGAAAAAAATTGAAATTTTCCCAATAGACAATGAAAAAAGATAGCCAGTTTTGCCACCCAAGGAACTCCATCTACTGCGTGGCCATGGCATTCATTGATCTAACTCATCGTGTAACTTACAGCCCCTGGCCTCATAGTGCCAATTAAAAAGGCCATTGCAAGATTGAACGTCTTCCCTGAAGGCTGTTAATGCTTGCTCAATATCAGTGATCAATATAGTGTACTCTATAGGAGGTCTCTTCTCCAGCCTACGTACCCTTTTTTCACTATTGATTATTGGATGCTGTGTTATTTAGTTACCAATTGTCTGCGAGGAGCCTAGGTTTATTCAAAATAAAAGGAAAAAAATGGAATTTCTCAGAAAGAAACTTAAAGGCAAGACATATCCAGATTTCATGAGACATGGGACTTAGGGTAAAAAAGTTGGAATTGATTTGATTCTCTTCTTTTTAAGAGTACACGATGTCTCATTTCTGCCTCTTCTCTCTCTCTCACCCTCACTGTTCCTATCTCTCTTGCGCGTTTGCACTCTTGGCTATAAAATGCAGGTTGCATCTCTTAAAGTTTTCAGAAAACCACATAAAACTGGGACAATTGTTTCTGTTAAGCAAAATGCTTATATTTCTGTTTTCAATGTGTTAGTGGGTTAAATTTAGAGTTTACTCTAGCAGATCTCAAACTTTTACATACATCAGAATGATCTGTTAGGCTTGTTGTTAAAACACAGATTGCTAAGCCCAACCTCCAGAGTTTCTAATGCAGCAGATATGGAGTGAGGCCTGAGAATTTGCATTTTTTATGAGTTTCCTGGTGATGCTGATAATGCTGGTCAGGGGATCCCACTTTGAGAACCACTCATTTATTCCGGTCCGTAAACTGGTGAAGAAAAGGAGAGGAGGAGAAAACAAGAGAAAGAATAGATTATTACCTGGTGATAGAAGGCCCTAATACACAGAAACTGGCTATAATTAAGTCTTTTCCCACCAGGTATAGGATGAGTTTTATTTGTTTGTTTGTTTGGTTTTTTTTTTGAGACAGAATCTCACTCTACTGCCCCAGCTAGAGTGCTGTGGCATCATCAAAGCTCACTGCAACCTCAAACTCCTGGCCTCAAGAGATCCTCTTGCCTCAGCCTCCTGAGTAGCTGGCACTACAGGGGCATGCCGCAATGCCTGGCTAATTTTTCTCTTTTTAGTAGAGACGGGGTCTCACTCTTGCTCAGGCTGGTCTCGAGCTCCTGAGCTCAAGCAATCCTCCCTCAGCCTCCCAGAGTGCTAGGATTATAGTCATGAGCCACTGTGCCCAGCCAGGGTGAGCATTTTTGCAGATGTGTGTATGACAGGCCATAATTAGAAGAATATTTATGAAGGAAGGAAAAAACATTTGTGTGTTTGGAATACTAAAGAATAGAACATACCAGAAGAGTGTACTAGACAGGTTTCATTGTTTGTACCATCTCCTACTCCTTCTAGAAAATCTGTGTCACTCATAGTCCTTAGAATAGGCAGTGGTCCAGAGCTTTGTTGGCCCAGTTGGCCTGTGTCAATCTAGATTTATATCTATTCCTGGTGTAATTACTCAGTGCTCACTTTACTCTTGAAAGTATGGTCATTCTATACATGGCAGATGTGATCCATTTCTGCACCCTCTTTCTCCCTCGCCTTTCCCCTCAAAGCTCACTTGACCGAGAAAAACTACCTGACCCAAAGCTAATCAATCCACTGGCTGATTAGCAATGAATCAGATGTTGACTCTTGAGAAATTATGCTAAAAGACTATTAGAAATTAAGTCAGGTAGTTCCTGGACCTGAAAAGTCACATGGAGTCAGGGTTGGGGAGGCCTTTTGGGGACGTATTTGGGCATACTCAGGACAAGGAAGCAGAGAAAGCCAGCCACAGAGCAGTGGAGGAGCGAGGCCGAAGGAGAGAATAGACCAGCAGTACAGAGAGAAACCGAGAAATGGAGAAGTCGACTGAGGTACAGCAGTCCCGGAATGGCCAGAGTTCCTGATTTTCCTGTTACCAGAGCCTCCAAGAGGCCTAGCTGTAAATATCTCCCTAGGGTTCTCTAAAGTTTCCAGTTATTCTTTCAATAACCACTCTTGAAAGGGTTTCTTTTCCTTGCAAGTAAAAAACCATTGAGTAGAAAGCTGCAGACACCACATGGCCAAATGTGCCCCAAAGCGGCCTCCTCTGCCCTGGCTCTGCATGTCTTCTTCACTTTCTGAGCTGCAAGATATTTTGGTCTAACATCATTGCTAAGTGACTTTTCTGTCCAGTTCTCATCCAGAGCTGCTAGGCTAAAGTGGAACAGAACTAGTGTCCACAGGGCTAACTGTGTATGTAAGTGGAACAGATGCACAGAGGGGAGACTGCAGTAATTTTGAGGTCACCAAGACTCATTCACTTCTTGTTCAGACAAGAAAGCCCAGGGGAAGTGAGTTTTTCAAGGTCATAGACCAGAAAATCTACCCTAAAAATTATTCTTGACTTGCCATTTTTGCCCTGCCGAGTTTGCTTTTGTCCAAAATGTATTCAATATGGGAAAAAGTGTTCAATCCACAATTTAAGAATGGAAATGGGCCGGGCACGGTGGCTCACGCCTGTAATCCTAGCACTCTGGGAGGCTGAGGCAGGCGGATTGTTTGAGTTCAGGAGTTCAAAACCAGCCTGAGCAAGAGCAAGACCCCGTCTCTACTAAAAATAGAAAGAAATTAATCGGACAACTAAAAATATATAGAAAAAATTAGCCGGGCATGGTGGTGCATGCCTGTAGTCCCAGCTACTAGGGAGGCTGAGGCAGAAGGATCACTTGAGCCCAGGAGTTTGAGGTTGCTGTGAGCTAGGCTGATGCCATGGCACTCACTCTAGCCTGGGCAAAAGAGTGAGACTCTGTCTCAAAAAAAAAAAGAATGGAAATGAAAAGGCCATGGAAAAGGCAGCACTAAGTTTTGTTGATTTGGAAAGATATAACCCAGTAAATAAAAAAAGCAAAACAATATCATCCTATAGGATTATATAATATCTGAGTGCCTACAAAGTACTCAGTAGAGCAGCATAGTCTGAAGGGACTAAATACCTTGTCCAAAATAATTCATTCTGACTTAGAAAAAACCTATAATTGTTGTAGATTGATCTTCTGGTTTCCTTCTTTCTACTATAGCTGGGGACCAGGATAGAAACCAAATGAAATATATTAGCAGCACTTTTTCATGTTCTCTTCCACTAAAGTATCATCTGGCCAAATGTGTTTCAAAAGCATTTGAGGAAGTTTTAGCATTTACCAACTTAAACTATCAATTTTCTGATCATAACTATTGATCATCTGCCTACAGAGTGTCAGGTTACACAAGGGCACTATCCCAAATATTATAATGACAATTCATGATTACAAATATTAAGGAAATCTTAAAATAACAATACATCTTCCAATACCATTTTCCTCACTGAGATGGTACCATGTCTATGAAATGGATACCCTCCTGTAGGAGAAATCCTGTCGTTAGCAAATACGGTTGTCTGGAATTGGGAAGACAGTAACAGATAACTAACTTTATTTGGGCTGTCAGTCTTACACAACAAACCAGCTCTCCAAAGCGGTGACCCAGTTAGTTGTCCCTTAACCTTCAAAAGGAAGTACATACTTAACTCTCAGCAGGAGAAATCAACACACATGTTATTTTCAGGGAGGGCCTCCAACAAGCACACTTTCAAATTCCTTACCCACCACCTCAACCTCTCTCTGAATGTTTACACAGGCTTTTATTCTCAGCTCTCTCAGAAAGAAACATGTCAAGATGAGGATGAGCCCCTCCACTTGCCATCCACTTGCCATCCAAATCTTGTCCTTCCGCTCTCTTCTCTTCCTCTTTACAACATTTCCCATCTCACATCTCCCTTCACTGGCTCTTTCCCTTGCCCTAGAAATATACTCAACCCTCTCCCATTGTAAACATACTAACTTTATACAATCATATTTATGACTCAAGGTGCACTCCCCATTTCATTTTATTTTTTAACCACTGAACTCCTCACCTCCAACTTGTCTCTTCAGTCAGGGCAATTCCGCCTCCACCATATGGGAAGGAAGTTCCTCATCATCCACTATCAAAGTCAACTATCTCTTCTCGCTCTTCATTTGACTCTTCCTCTTTGCAAGAGCAATTCTATTGATCACCACATACTTCTTTAAATTCTCACCTTCTTCAGCTTCGATTTGCTTCTATGACTCCCTTTCTAACTTTGTGAATACTTCTCACCACTCTTACTAGTTTCTTTTCTTTTACATATGCATGAAGTGTAACTTTTCCACCGGTTTCCTCTTTTTGGACTCTTTCATTCTCTCAATTTTAACACTCACCTCTACCAGTTTGGCTCTAACATCTACAATTTCAGAACTGCTCTCTCTTCTGAGCCTCGGACTTAAATCTCTGCTATGGTTTGAATGTTCCCCTTAAAATGTATATATGGAAAACCTGATATCCAATGCAACAGTGTTGAGAGGTGGGATTTTTTTTTTTTTATTTCTGGATATTGTGAGGGTATAAACATTTTGGTTACATGTTATGACTTTGCCACAACAAAACCATGATTTGAGACATGTCCTTTCCCCACTACAATGCTCACCATGTCCATTGTGAGTTTACCCATCCCCAATCCTCCAACCCCCAGTGAATATTACTACTGTGTGAGCACCTTAGCGTTGATCAGTTAGTGCCAATTTGATGGCAAGTATATGTGGTGCTTATTCTTCCATTCCTGTGATACCTCACTTCGGAGGATGGGCTCAAGCTCTATCCAGGAAAATATAAGAGGTGCTAGATCACCATTGTTTTTTATAATTGAGTAATATTCCATTGTATACATATACCATATTTTATTAATTCACTCATGGATTGACGGACACTTGGGTTGTTTCCACATCCTTGCAATAGTGAATTGTGCTGCCATAAACACTCAAGTGCAGATGTCTTTATTATAGAATGTCTTTTGTTCCTTTGGGTAGATGCCTAATAGTGATATTGCTGGATCACATGGTATTTCTATTTTAGCTCTTTGAGGTATCTCCAAATTCTTTTCCACAGAGGTTGTACTAATTTGCTTTAAGAGGTGATTAGGGCATGAGGCCTCTGCCTTTGTGAATGGATTAATGCTGTTATTGAGGGAGTATGTGAGTTATCGTGGGAGTGGGTTCCTGGTAAAAAAGTTGAGTTTGGCCCCCTTGGTCTCTTGCTTTCTCATGTTCTCTTGCTCTTCTGCCGTTTGCCATGGGATGACGTGGCACAAAGGCCCTCACACTTGCCAGCACCTTGATATTAGACTTCCCAGCCTCCAGAACTGTAAGCCAAATAAATTTTTCTTTGTAAATTATTAAGTCTCAAGAATTCTATTATAGAAGTAGAAAACTGGCTAAGACAGCCTCCAAGTGTTTGTTTGAGACCTCCAAAATCAGACTCACTATCTTCTCTACAAAACTAAATTCTTTCAGTATTCTCAGTGATCTGACCCTGATATAATCTCTCAAGCTCCTCATTATAACTCCCATTGCCAGCCATAAAGAACCACGCAGTATTTCTGTCTCTGTGGCTTTGTACATATTGCTACAGCTCTCTAGCATCTATTTTCCCCAATTTTCATCTTATGAAAAGCCCACCAAACCTTCAAGGCCTAACTAATGTCACTTTCTCCCTCAATTTTTTCCAAATTTTTCTGATCTGGATTAAACCCTCACATAAAGTGGAAGGTTTGTGTTCCTATTAGATTTTCTATAGCTTTTAATGTATATTGTCTTGTCTTTTAGAGTTTTATATATTTTTAAATTACTCACTAACTATATCTTGCATTTATCATGGGCCTATTATGTGCCTAAATTTTTATATATGTTAACATCAATCCAGTCATTCCTTCAACCAATATTTATTAAATCCCTAATTTCAATCTGTTTTATATTAAATATCTCTGGGATATGACCGCGAACAAGGTGGACAAGATCCCTGCTCTGTGGACTCTAAGGATGTGGTAATTTTATATAGATGCAAGTGCAGTGAGGAGAGTTCAACAGGATATTGTGGCAGTGACTGGGTGGCTGTTTTGGCTGAATGGTTAGGGAAGGCTTATATGAGAAGGCAGGAGGCATGATTGACAGGAGGAAGCCAGCCAGATGTGATTCCACATGCAAATACTTCAAGATCAGAATGAGATGTGCATGTTCCAGAAGCAAAGGACCATCCATATGGCTAGAAAGACATAGTCCAGAGATTACGTGATAGACCATGAGAAGGACAGAGACAGGAGCCAGATGATGTAGGATCTTGAAGGCCATGGTAAAGATATTCGATTTCATTCTTATCAAATTGAGAAATGGTTAGAGGATTTTGAACAGGGAATGAGATGATCTATTTTATGCATTTAAAAAATCATTCTGGTTTCTGTGTCGAGTATAAAGTATGAGAAAGTGTCTAAGAAAAGAGAACATTTAGAAAATTATTGAATAGTCCTGGCAAAAAAGGATGGGAAGTGGTAAGAAGGGGCTACTTACAGGATTCAGATTGAGGTGATTGTTCTTAGGACTTGCTGGAGTATTGAATGTAGGCATGAGGGAAAGAAAGTAATCAACTATGAGTCCTCTGATTCTATGTTGAGAAACTGGATGGAAGAAAGTGCTATTTAATAAATTGGGGAAGGCTAGGGGAAAAATTAATTTTTTTTTCATTAGAGGAAGGGGGTTCCAGAGTTCTATGCTGGACATATTAAGTTTTGGACATGTTAGACATTTTTAATCCTCACAAAAATCTTACGAAATAGATATTATCATCATCTAATTTTACAAGCAAGAAATTGAATATTCAGGGATGTATTAAGTCTCATTATCAAGAGACGTGAAGCTAGAATTCCTTCTCAGATCTTTCTAATATCATTAAGCCCAGAGCTATGGTCCAAAATTTTTATATAAAATTTATAAATTGAAATCTTAACCTTTAAGGTGATGATATTAAGAGATGGGGGATCTTTGAAAGGTGATTAGGTCACGAGGATGGAACCCTGCATGAATGGGATTAGTGCCTTGTAAGTGAGACACAAGGGAACATAGCTATCCCTTCTCCATTTGAGGACACAGTGAGAAGACGCCATCTATGAACTAGAAAGTGGGCCCTCACCAGACACCAAATCTGCTGGAACCTTGCATTTTGAACTTGCCAGCCTCTAGAACTGTGAGAAATAAATTCTTATTGTTTATAAGCTACACAGTTTATGGTATTTTGTTATAGCAGTCTAAACACCTAAGGAGTTCAAAAAGAGCCCTGTTGATTCTCTATGAATTATGTAATAGATTTCAAGATCTTTGAGGACAAGTTACTCGATTTGGCTTCTCCATATCCTTTATCATTTAGAATCATCTATATAAAACATGTTTCTGTAAAAGCAAATCATTCTGAATTTTTTAGAGTTTTAAAATGATATGTAAGCATTATGTCGAGACCTTTGAAAGTGAAGTCACTTTCCTCTGCCTTGAGGAATATATTCTTCCTGAGAGGTATCCTTCCATATCCTTGACAACAAAAGTACAGCTGGATAGTGGGGAGAGTGCCTTTCATCTTTATGTGTAAGTACCTGAAAACTGCTTTATGGTTGTACCTATGCTTCCAAGAAAGAGCTAAGGTTAGTGAACAAAATGAAAGAACTAAAACAGGTAGGCAGACTTTGCAAACACATAAATTACAGAGTAAAAGCCTACTTTAGTAATCTGCACATCATCTTTTGAAAATCATTTTTATTGTGGCCATCTTAAAAGCTGTGGTTTTATTAATAATTTAAGTGACTGTGATAAAAAAATGTGCCTAAGTAAATGTCACTTTTTTTAAAAAAAATAGACATTTGTGTATTACTAAAAGCCTTTGTGAATTATATAATAACCTCCCTGATTCTAATAGCTAGAATCTCCCTATTCATTAGTCCCATGAAACAGTCATAAACGTCTGTACCTAGAGCTTGATTTTTTCATTGTACTCAGAGGACTTCCATTTATATTAATGAGTGTGTGTGCGCTTGCACACATAACAAGAATAACCCTTTAGTTCTCTTAAACCTTCTAATAGTTGACATTTCGTGCCACAGAAATACCCATGTTTTGATGACCACATTTCTTATCTCAATTGATCCAATCTGCCTTCTCTTTCTCTAAAACAATTAAGCCGATTATAGAGCTTTGATCTTTTTCAGTTTTTGGCTTGAGTGAACCTTGCATGCAGCAAAATGATTCTTGTGCAACAACAACTGTAGGGAACATGATGTGCATATGGTGAAATTCTCACTTAACTGTTTCTTCTGTGAGACTTGTTTTCTCAGACAATCGGGCCCTTTGATTCAGTACAGCTTAGTGATTAAAACAGTGATGAAGTGTACAGGCCCTAGAATTCCACTCTCTGGGTTCAAATCCCAGATGTACCAGTTTCTAGCTCTCTCAGCTGGGTCTTCATCTGCAATGTAAGGATAATAGTATCTACTTCATAGATTGTTTGAAGATTCAGCTAGTAAATACACTTCTAAAAAATCCCTGGAACATATATAAGACAAAGTCAGTGTTGCCTTTCTCCCCAATTGTTTCTGGAGTTTGATTGCAAAAGTGTGACATGTATTTAATTTCTATTTTGCTAGGTATTTAATTTTTTCATCCTTAAAGCAATTGTCATCTGTTGGAGAAAAAAATATAAATCAGAGTTCATCGCCTACTTGTGGAAATGAGTAAGTAGAAGGTAGGGCTAACTAAGACCTATGCATCAACAATATACCTCAAAAAACTAGAAACATACGTGAACTTCAAATGATGTTTGGCATATGAAAGGTAATGTTTGAGTAGTGGAAACTGTACTTTCTTGACTGAATTACTTTTGCCTAATTATGTACTGGAAAAGCAAGTAGAATTTGAATCAATATATTTTTTCAAGAAATATTAATAGTAACAAAGGCTTGTGCCTTCATTTAGGGCCAATCGCATGCTAAGAATTCTGTGGGTTCCTAAATATAGCAACAGCGTCATAATTATTGTCCAGTTCTTCACCAAGACCTAGCTCCTGAGTTACCAAAAAGCTGTTTTGTAGAATCACCAATAAAAGAGAGGATAATAGTGTGTTTAGTATTTCCTTTGTCTGGAATTCTCCTCCTGCAGGTATCTGCATTTCTATGTTCAATGTCACCTCACAGACAGGCTATCAGGGACCACACTAGAGAAAAATAAAATAGCGTTCCCCTGCCCTAAGCTCTTTATCCCATTTTTCAGCTTTGCTTTTCTTCATAGCTCTTAAAATCGTTAGACTTGTTTTAAATTTATTTTCAAGTGCTGAAGCTATTTTTGTTGTTGTTGTTGTTCACCATATATCTCCAGTTCTTGGTAAATAGTTGATACTAAATAAATAACTATGAAGTAAGTGAATAAATTTTTCTATACATTCAAATATTATATATATGATATATATAGCAATCTTCACTTTTCACATTTGGAGGAACCATGAAATTGACTATGCAAGCTGAATTCGTGTGAAGCAATCTTAATAACTGATGTGAAAAAATTATGATTGGTGACCTTTCAAATATTTTTTTAAAATATTAAAAACTGTTTCAATGTCAGTTATAAACATATAGGTATATCAAAAAATAGTAAAACTAACATTTATTTAGTATGCTGTAATTAAAAACAGTAGACACATTGAAAATTAAGGTGCTTTATTTGTTTGTAAAACATTTATCAAGAGTAGTTTGAAAGTCCCAAAACAATAAATGTTGGCGTGGATGTGGAGAGATAGGAACACTCATACACTGTTGGTGGGACTGCAAACTAGTGCAACCTCTGTGGAAAGCAATATGGAGATACCTTAAAGAGTTACAAGTAGATCTACCATTTGATCCAGCAATCCCATTACTGGGCATCTACCCAAAAGAACAAAAGACACTCTATGAAAAAGACACCTGCACTCGAATGTTCATAGCAGCACAATTCACAATTGCAAAGATGTGGAAACAACCCAAGTGCCCATCAATACATGAGTGGATTAATAAAATGCGGTATATGTACACCATGGAGTACTATTCAGCTATAA
>CAUYRB010100368.1:0-12011 GCA_963574695.1 Propithecus perrieri
TATAGACGGGGAAGGCTGATTCTTATGACAGTTCATGTGGAAAAAGATCTGTGGTTTCAGGTGAGCGCCCATTCATTCACGCACCTTTGCAGGGCACCTATTATAGATCAGGTGGAGGGCTAGGTGCTGGTGACACGGACATGCAGGCCACACCCTTGATGACTTTATAAGAACTAGTGTGATGCTGGGCTGCATCAAGACAACCTCCTCGGCCTGTAATCCTAGCACTGTGGGAGGCCGAGGCGGGCGGATTGTTTGAGCTCAGGAGTTCGAGACCAGCCTCAGCAAGAGCGAGACCCCATCTCTACTAAAAATAGAAAGAAATTAATCTGCCAACTAAAAATATGTAGAAAAAATTAGCCGGGCATAGTGGCACATGCCTGTAGTCCCAGCTACTTGGGAGGCTGAGGCAGAGGGATCACTTGAGCCCAGGAGTTTGAGGTTGCTGTGAGCTAGGCTGATGCCACGGCACTCACTCTAGCCGGGGCAAAAGAGTGAGACTCTGTCTCAAAAAAAAAAAAAAAAAAAAAAAGACAACCTCCTCCCCCAGGGAGGAGCCAGTCCCAGGCTGCTCTGTACTGTGCGACCCTATGGGGGCCCCTCCAAGGGAAGCTGTCTGTGGGCTGGTCTGAGGGATCAAGTGGTTTCCCAGTACTAGAGCTAAGGAAACCAGACTCCGCTCCAGACCATCTACACCAGCACCTCCAGGAGAGGGGTCCAGGTGTCGCCAGCTTACAAGTTTCCACAGGTGTTTCTGATCACCAGGGTTGAGAACCAGTGTCCACAGGATGGAACGAAGAAGGTGAAAAATCCAGAAACCACACACAGGAGGAGTTGAAGACAGGTTGATTAAAGATGGTAAAGGGCTGGGAGCGGGATGTGCAAAGCATTTCTACAATGCTGCTAGGGCGCCAGGGGACAGGATGGGACCAATGTGTAGACAACAGTGGGATGGCAACGATAACTCGAGGCAATCCCGGCACCTTCCATTCAGAGACCTCCAGCATCCTCCTAACTCTGGTTGTCTTGTTCCGAAAAGCTGCACAGTAAATGGCCTGATGCTTACATAGTTCAGGTAGACAATGACTGTAATACCGTAAAACCTGCAATTTTAAATTAACAGCAACTGTTTTCATTCTTCTGCACAAGAAACAGTCTGAAGTCTGGCACCCGTTAGTGTGTGCATTCAGGGAGTGGGGAGATTTAAAAAATTCACATTCCTGGGCCTTACCTCCAGCTGTACTTTAAATAATCATCTCTGATAAAGGTGATGCCTGGACTCTATTCTGAGAAACCCCCTGATAGGCAAGTCTGCTACAAAGAATGACTCCCTAAAACCTTTCCTGACTGCAGTGATTATGCCTCCTGAATCTACCCTCAGCAACACTCACTTTACTACCTTACACAACCTTAGGTTGTTTTCTTTCATGTGCAGATAGAGGTACACGGGTAAGTGTTAGCCTGCCCAACTAGTAAAATTTCTGTGCTTAGAAAACACCAAATAGAACATCCTACACACCAAGGTGCTCAAAGAATGTTTTCTTAATCACCTATTAACACACACTCAATTGATTTTTTGAAAAATCAGGACTGGTTAATCATTACCATCCAAAGTGACATGAAATTCTATTGAAAATGTTTAACTCCCACTGTATTACCTTTTAAATTAAGCATTTAAAACTTTAAAATACAATTGCACTCGTTGATGCGGGTACCTCCCCCGCCCACCACTTCACAGAGCATACATTAAATTCTGGACCACACAGCTTTCAGCTATCAAGTCAGCATTCTTGAATTTCCCAGTTTTATAAAGCCGATTGGTTTTACTGTTCTTTAACTGAGGGCCTAACATAAGAAATCAGAACAAAGCAAAGCTGGATCAACAGGGAATCCGGGAGCACCGTGGCAGGGGCTCATCTGTCAGGAAGTAACGTGTTAGGGAAAAGGAGCCCCGTGGGCTGTCTTCAGGCTTCTTTCTGGAAAAAGGTGCTCTCGCCAACCTGCCCCAGGAGGTACTGTATTAAAATCCGGAGGATGCTCCAATGGTTTGGTATTTGTAAGTGGCCAGCTCTGCTCCATAATGTAGGCAGACTACTGATGAAGACCCCAAAAGCATCACTCTCTCCAGGAACTTTGCACATCAGCAGCTTCCTTGTGGGTTTCAAGTCAGTTTCAGAAACGACAGGTCTAAGGCAGCACTGTCCAATAGAAATATAATGTGGGCCATATATGTGATTATAAATTTTCTAGCACCTACATTTTAAAACATAAAAACAAACAGGTGAACCTACTGTGAGTAATATATTTTATTTAACTCAATATATCCAAAATATTATCAACGTGTAAAATATAAAAAATCATTAACGAGATATTGCACATTTTTTTTAAGCCAAAGCTTTGAAATCTGGTATGTATTTTACATTTACAGCACAGATCTCAGTCTGATGTCAAACCTTCCACCAGAAATGCTTGATCTAGATTTCAACTTCACAACATTTATAGCCAAGAAAGCAGATTCAGATACCCAAGTTATTCCAAACATAGTTAAAAGTTTTCCAATAATTGGTTTTAAATTTAAATGAAATAAAATCAGAAATTCAGTTCCTCATTCCCACCAACCATTTTGGCCAGTGACAACCGTATCAGACAATAGAGGTCTAAGGTTTCTTCTTTCCAAATTACTCCATACCAAATGCTTTCTTATCTTAATCATCAGAGGTTTTGAGGGCAACTCGAAGGACAAAAGCATGAGGGATCTGTGTTGTTGTTTGATTCTAGAGCAGTATATCACCACAATGTAGTGTCTTGAGGATGAGTGGGAGTCTGGCAGACACCACCAGGACAGCGGAGGCCTCCCCAGGAGAAGGGAGTGGAGACAGATTCCCAGAGCCCCTACTGTGGGCCAAGCAGTGCACAGAGGCTACAATATCCCTGTTCCCACTCTCCTAGGTGACATATCATTAAGTGGATTTAACAAACAGGAATCTGAGATTAGTCACAATGGGGAAGTTGCCCATGGCTATTTCCAAGGGAGACCCTTCCTTCCTCACCAAGCCGCATCAGCATCCAGGGATGAGGAACAGATAAGCCACATTGTGTCCTTTCTACCTTAAATACCAGGTAGAATTCAAGACTGGCCAGGAACCAGAGGTTCTGTTTGGCGAAGCCAAAACAGACACCCACAACTGGTCTGAAAATGAAAATGGGATGGAAAGGGTAGAAGGGAGGGGGACGTCTGATAGGCCCAGTTTTTACATTTTTATCCCACACAATCTCTCCAGTGGCGCCACTTCAATGCCCCTGGTCCGCTGGTACTGTCGTGGCCAAGAGTCACCAACAGTACTGAAAGTTTACTGCCAGGGCTTACAACCCTCAGAAGCTTTTCTTGGCTCTAAATTGACAAACATCTTTACAGACTCGATTCAGTTCTTCCAGAACCCAGACGCCAAGTCTGAGGTTCCCACAGTAGGGCTGAATCAGGCAGGGAAAACAATGTGCTGATTTAGTCATTGAAGGATGATGAACTGAAGCAACGTCAGAGAGGAAATTTCTATATGTAAATACTGCCACTTACCTCGAAGTGTCTTGGAGAGTCCTGAACAAGGACAAGGTAAAAGAATTTTCTAAGCTGCTTTGGGCACTAGAGGAAGCATAATACGCTTGGTCTAAAAGGCATGTAAAGCTTCCCCATGGCCTCTAGAGAAAGCCCAGAAACTAAGCTGATGAAAAAAAGTAAAGATTCTTCCCGATTCTGACTGGAGGGGAAAAAAGTAGACAAAGATGTTGAAAGCAAGCTAGGGAGGGAAGTAGACAAATTAATTGATTTTAATTAATTTATAGAGGCAGAGTGAGCAGATAGGAGGAGCAAGGACTAGACAACAACTTCTCAGATGTAGAATTACCCTGGAGACCTTCCTGCCTTAGGAGAGAAGGAGGTGACCTGGCCAGCGGGTGCCCCAACACCTCACACCATCCCCAAGGCACTCGCCAGCTGGAGCTCCAAAAGCTGGTTTGTAACACGATGAACTGCAGGATGGATCTGTCAGGCTTCTGAGCCGGGTGCCAACAACTGCTGGCCAGGGTGTTCTGGGTGTGGGGAGAGAAGTGGCAGCCTGGATGAATGGGGAGGGGAACGGAACCCCCATGTCATGGGATCATAGAACTCTAGTCCAACTCATTCTTCAGACCAAGAAGGGGAGATAATTATCTAAGGTAAACACCCATGTCAGAGGCAGAGTCCTGGTCTCCTGGGAGCCTCAGCAAGCGCAGGGCAAGCCCTGAATTCCAGAATACTCAAGCCACCCCCAACAGGGCAAAGGGGCAGGGCTGCTACTGTCAGGTCAAATGCTAAATAAGCCTCTCTCACAATGACTTGAGAGCCACCTCTTTGACATGTAACATCAAAGAAGATAACACCATATTCCAGGGAGGAGATGGGCCTAACTTCAGCTGTCACCTGACTCTATATAGCAAAGCTACCCCTAGTTTTAAAGATATGACAAATTTAGCAATTTAATCTTGCAAACATGAATATAATGGGTTGTATCTACTCAGTGATATAAAAGAGCAAGATTTCTTTCCATCTTTGCAATCCCTTTAGCAGTCACCTGTGCTGAACACCACATTCTGGTTTAATACTTACTCGATAATAAAATTATCTTCTTTCTTTCCTACCTTTGTGGAGAGGTTTCCTGAGTTGAAAGGAGATTTTGATTTTAATTCATATTTCCCCAACACTCTTCACAGAATCACCCCAACCTCCATCCAGACCCGACATCCTTGAAGTTATTTTTAAGCCAACTATATCTTCAACTAAACAGGGGTACATTTAAGTTTTATTATGTGATTTACCATACTGGATGCAGAGGAGCACCCCCACAACTCACTCAGAGATCCTAAAAGCCAAGCTGGCACTTGGATCTCTGAACATCACTTACAATCTCTTAGCCTCACGCTGCAAAGACCACAAATTCCAGGCAGAGGAAAACTCCCTGCGGGTCACAGAACCCCTCCTAGGCTCACTGGCCCGACCCTTTGTACATACTGTGCCCACAAGGGCAGCCAGCCCTTACTCTGGGGTTGCGCCTATCAGAGCAGGAATCCTGTCTTACTCTGCTACTGTGTTTCCCCAGACAGAGCAAGAATTGAATGAATGGATACTTTTAACCGCCTTCTTTCCCCTCCAATTCAAAGTAAATCCTATCTCAACATTTAGTTTGTTTCACTGGGAAACATTTGTTCCACCAGGAAATGGTTCTCAGCAGAGAGCTCTGTTTCAACTGTTACAATGAAAAAGTCCTTCCCAGAGCAGGATGCTCATCAAACGTTTTTGCTCTCATGCAGCCAGGAGGATCACAGGCAAAGAACATTTGCATCTCAGCCCCGCCTCTTGCTGTATTTCCTCAGTAGACACGTGTTTCCCTGCAGGGCCCTCAGTCGGTCTGGACCCCCCCTCCCACCCTCCCTGCCTAAGCCCTGTCCATCTTTGTCCATTCCTGATAGGCATATGACCGTCAAAGGCATCCTTGAGAGGAAATGTTCTTAAATCTAGTCCCTCTTGGGTCACAACCAGAGTTTGCTTTTGGCAGAGCGAAGTCGGAGGTGGGGCTCGATGGTTCTATCCATCTAGACCTTGGGCTGTCGTGAATTATTACTGAGCACTAATGGAAATCTAACTTTATTTACCTCATCCACTTGGCCTCTGCTACCAGAACAAGAAACCAGCCCAACACAAAATGCTTTGAGAAAAGACCCCACCAGACTGTACCCCCAAACAGCTTTTGCTGCTAAGTATGTACCAGAGTGGTTCTCCATACTCAACATGCAACACACTATCCCAGATAACTTGTTAAAACACAGGTTCCTGGACCCCAGCCCAGAGATGACGATGCAATAGGTTGGGGGTGAAGCTGGACCATCTGCATGTGCGATAAATTCCCAGGTGATACTGCTGCTGCTGGTCCCAGGACCACACTTTGAGCAGCCTCTTTAAATAGCATCTCAGCCCCTAGTTGAAGAATGGACATTAACTTCTCACTGGACTTAGTGGCAAGGCTAAGTCCAGTGGTTCTCAAACTCAATTCCCGTGGAACACTGGTGTTCCACCACTGAAATCAAAACATAGGATCACACCCTCCCCTTCTTAAAACAAATTAAACCTCAGGTACCACTTACTACTTGCTTCTAGTATAAACTAAAAGGATTTAATTTCTCAACGAATTATGTATTTTTCATCATGCATTTTTCACGCAATACTTTATTGAGTTCAACCAATGTGACATATGATTAAGAAGTTGTAATAGCCTGGCTGATATAGCCAAACATCACATGGAAGGACACCAAGATTCAGTGTGCTTGGCCACTAGCTCAAGTTCAACTTCCCAAGGCAATCTCCCTTGACCACTGCAGCCGGATGCTCTAATCATTTAACATGCCTTTGGACTGCCAGAGAAATGAAGGGCTTGGTTCCTGCCTTCGAAACTCAATCTAGTGGATGAAAACAAAATGGGCATACACATTCAACTATTTTTAACCAAGATACTGTGTAATCTATTGCAAAATAGTGTGGCATAAACCTCAGAGGCTTCAGATTTTACACACGAGCAATCTGGCGTTTCATCACAGAAATGGTAATATCTTCCCCATGCCTCTGCACTGGAGCCCTTTCAGATCCCCTACTCAAGCTAAAAGAATCACTATAAAATTTCAGCCTTCCTACAGTTTAGTTTTAAAAACTTTTTTTTTTTTTTGAGACAGTGTCTTTCTCCATTGCCCAGGCTGGAGTGCACTGTTGTGATCATAGCTCACCGCAACCTCAAGCTCCTTGGCTCAAGTAATCCTCCCATCTCAGCCTCTGGAGTAGCTGGGACCCCTACACTCCGCGGTGGATGGAGTGGCGCGTGCCACCACACCAGGCTAACTTTTCTATTTTAAGTAGAGATGGAGAGGTCCTGGTCTCAAGCGATCCACCCACCTCAGCCTCCCAAAGTGCTAGACTTACAGGCATGAGCCACCATACCCAGCTAATTTTAAGAACTTAACATGCACCTGTCTTTGTGAACCTTCTCAATAGCATATAAATACATGCCCCAACTTCTAACACAAACATCGTGCCACTTACAGCGCAGAGGTTTCCCCCGTCCTATGCTACATGGGTCACTCTATCTGCTGCCTCAAGCCAAGAGAAACACAGTCCGGTATAGCATCCCCAACAATGGAGATGTTTATTTACCAGCTTGCGATTTTTCTTTCCTGACCTTTAGCCCTTGTACCCATAAGGTAAACTAGCAAATAAAACCATCAGATTAAAATATTCTGTTTCATTTAAAAAAAAAAAACTCACTATGTTAGCATTAAAGTGGGGGTAGGGCCAGCACATCTGGATCCAATCATTGTAATTTTACATTCTTAGCGTCTTCTATCCCAACGGAAGGCAGCAGAGCACAAGAGGCAGCGCACAGGACTAAGCTCCCTGGATCCTGATCAGGCATTGCCGCTAATGTGATGTGTGACCTTGGGCAGAGCCCTAACCTTGCTGGAGCTCAGTTTTCCGAAGAGTCTTCCAGGCTAGGCCACCAGTGCTAACTAGAAATACGACTCAAGTGTTGAATTTATAATGACCTTCCCTTTTCCACTTGATTTTATCTGCAAAGATTTTGATTCTCCTTGGAGGAGACATAGGCATTATTCGTTTCTCTCTGGGGCGCATGGCTCCCTTCTCCCTGTCCTCCACTCTCCCAAGCCTGGCGGTCTCTCCACCTCCCTAGTTCAGCTTCTCCAAGCAGGGACTGTGATGAGAAAAAGCCCTGGGGAGAGTTTCCCAAATTGGCACTGAGCTCTCTCCGACTAATGTCTAGCACAGCAGGCCTTTAGCTCCTCAAATAAGCTTCTAATTGTCTTTTCAGAAATGTGCAAGGACGCTTATTTCAAACCATTTGGCAAGTGCCTCACGGGGTATTTTCTCTGACATTGTGCTTGGAGAAGGAGGATTTAGGAGAGTAGGGGAGCATTAGAAAAACTGTATTCCATCTGATCCTGTCCTTGGACAGAAATAAAACAACTTTTCAGGGACCCACCACTGGTATGATGCAAGACCCCACAGGTCTTCAAAAACTCAAAGCTGCTGACTTTTACATTTGGACCTACGTCTCCTCCCAGGGACAGCAGGAAGGTGTCCTGATAGAGTGAATGGATGCTAAGAATTAAGATGCACCTGGGTGGTCCCAGTCATGCCAGAGAACACTCTCCTGGACCCAGACATCATTCTTCCAGATGCCACATTAACAGGAGGACAGGGAGGGCCCTGCCATTAGAGTTGGAGATAGACCTTAAGGGTCAGTGGGAAACACAGGGTCAAAAGAATGTGGGCAGAGCACTCAATTTGGAGCCAGAAACTTGAGTTCAAATCCCTAGCCTAAGGAATTCCAGCCCCTCAGAAGAGGTTATCAGACCCTGTTACCACCACCTCCCCGGTTTAAAACGCCAACAGGTGTCCCTGCCCTCTACGTAAGCCCTCGCCCAAATTTAGTATGCATACTAGTTCATCTCAGGATCTGATTAAAATGCAGATTCTGAGTCAGTAGGTCTGTGTGAAACCTAAGACTCTGCATTGCCAACAAGTTTCGAGGTGATGCTGATGTTGCCAGTCCGTGGACCAACTTTAAACAGCAAGGACAAAGGGACTTATGATCTAAGCCAGTGTTACCCAGATGTCCCGGGTTAAAACTCACATGGGGCAACTGTTAAATACAACAGCACACCCAGCGAGCTAGAACTTCAACAAGTACTCAGGGTGAGTCTTACAATCAGAGAAGTTTGGAAAACCCTGAACACTAGCTCATCCATCTCTCTCTTCCAAAGCTCCCGCACAACCTGTGGGGGGGCTGGGGAGGGCCTTGCCTCCTTTCCATTGTTCTCTTCCATTCACGTAAAATCTAATAACCTAGCCCCTGTTTCTGGGGGCCCTGCAGACCACATTTAGGGAACTGAACAATCTCCCAAACTTTTCCAAGTCCTGGCACATTTGGAAAATGTTCGTATCTGTAGGGCCTGAGTCCTGGCTGCCCCAGGGAGACTGAGGAAGGACTCCAGACATCACTCACTCTCTCAGCTCACCTGTAATCATAATCAGCTCCTTGGCTAGAAGCTCTGCTCCAACCTCAACCCCATTAGTCAATGAGCAAAATCAACCAGCAAAGCCCTCCAATGAATCTCCCCATTGTTCTTAAGATGACCTAAAACAAAGAAGAAAAAAACATGCCAAACTTTTGTCCTGAGGTTGTCTACAAGGGCCAATGCAGCACAGGGACAGAAAACATAGACATCCATTTACTGACCCTCTCTAAGGAGGTACATTTAACCACCACATACCCAGAGACACACACCGTCTGCTTCACGTCCATCGTCTATTGAATCCTTGCAACAACTCCGCGACGTAGGGATGATGTACTCATTTTACTGATGAGGACACTGAGGCTCCCAGAGGTTAGGTGACTTACCCAAGGTCACACCATAGATGATGGCCACCGTGTGGTAGGCTCCCCACATCAACATGCGTGTGAGCTTCTGCAGTACTCATCCCTCTTCTGATTTGTGTTAATGCCTCCATCCACGCGTACACTTCCAGATTGCGCTATCCATGAGGCCAGGGCTCAGGTCTGTTTCGTTTCAGGACAGATCCACCATGTACTTAGTAGGCACCCAGGAAAAGATCTGCCAGATTGATGAATGACTCTGAAGCCAGGGCTCCTCCACAAGAACAGGCTTCTTCCAAAACCATAGCAAGCTTCCAAAGCCAGGTGCATCCTGGTTTAAAAGACTCTCAACTTATAAAACATGGATTTAAAAGACACCAGTTGGAGAGTGCACAGTGAAAGGGCACTGGCCCGTAAGTGAGAAGGCCTGAAGGACTCTCCTCCTGCTTCTGCCACCTTACCGTCTCATTTGAGCAAGCCCCTGGCTTCTCTATATCTCAGTCTCTTCATCAATATGATGGTTTAATTCATCCCCCAAACCTTTGTGAACTCCCACCAGGTACCAGATGTGGTTCTAAGAAAGAAATGATTAAGAGCAATGGATGAGAAGCCAAGTCCATCCCTCGGCAGCCCTGCACCAATTTCACTCCGCCCACCCCACTGAGCACCAACTGAGACAATAACACAGGACAGGTCTCAAACAAGTACGAAACAGAGAGGGTCCTAGGCAGAACGTTTGTTTCACAAAAGGATTCTTCACTTTGCAAACTAATTTTAAAAAAAAGTATGGCTAAAGTGACAAGTTCCCCATACCTGTTTTTAGTCAGGTTTTTTAAAGTACAATTATGTGCAGTAAAATTTATCCTCTTTAGGTATACAGTTCTATAAATATTGACAAATGCATGCAGATCCTGCTGCAGTTTTAAAAGTAGTTTATTTATCTCTAACTTTTCAAGAATACATTATATAAAATGACATGGGCATATATGACCCAATGACACAAAATCAATTTTATCTCCCCTTCCTAAAAGTAAAGGTCCCCATTCTGCCAGAAGGAAGAACATAGAACTGAACATCTTTTCTCCAGGGGGGCAAAAAATCAATCTGCAGAAACATCTGCAAAACATGGAGCACAGAATACAAGATCTATTGTATGGGTCAATACAATTGAATCTCCTTTACTAATAGAAGTGAGTACCTCCTCCCAACCCTCCCCCTTCCCATATGAAAGCATTTACCAATTTTTTAAATATGCACACAGAGTCCAAGAATATAAACATATTTCTGCTATGGTCATTCTTAACTACCTGTATAGTTTAAAACCACAAAGCCTCCTTGACTTAACTCCAAAAATCTCTGATATATTTCACATCCTATCAATACTCCAAAGGAATTTGCTTAGACAATGAACATAACTTCTTTTGTTGTTTTAAGACTATCTTAAAATGAATTGCATGCGCTTATATAAAAAATGGGAGGGGGAGTGATTATTCAAATAGAAATCTAATAAACTATTAAAATTACATCTCTGCTGCAGAACGAGGTCCTGGTAACTTTAGATTAGACAACAGCATTACAAGCCAGAAAAGGGGAACAAATGCCGCTATAAACAATCTAATAGTGTTTATAACCCCAGTTGCTGTGTGATTGGCTTCCAGTAAAAAGCAGAACCGATTTCTAAGCCCTAGTTCAGTGGCACTCAAACTTCAGTATACCTAAGAATCTTCTGATTATGAAAACTACAAATTCTTGGGCCACACACAGACCACCAAATTAGAATCACTGGGGACTGGGCAGCTACAATGCTTAACCTTAACTGCAGGTATTAATAATTCTGATGGTGGTGATCCAAAGACCACACTCTAAGAAACGTAACCCTAGCTAAAAGACCATGTATTTTGTTACATAATCACTAGAATAAAGTTAAGATGGTGAAATAACTTGGATATTGGTCCTGAGTATGGGTTACAATCTATAGGCTAATGGCCAAGGCTTAGAAATAGTTTCGTTATTCAGTCTGCATTGTAATATCAACAGATGAACTACACAGCGACAATGTTTCACTAATATTGGGTTGCCTGCTCTAAGTGTGGTCCCCAACTGGCAGCTCAATTTTTGGGTCCCACCTTAGACCTGCTAAAGAAAATCTCTGGGAGTGAGGCCCAGGAATCCATGTTTTAAAAATTTCTCCACGTGATTCTACTGTACTGTGCATGCTCGAACACATTTTAGTTTATACAAACACATTTTATAACAATACTTAATAATCACAATATTTTTCTTGCTTTGTCCTCTTGCTGGTTTTATTTTTGCTTTGATAAAGCACGAAGTGACTTGTTTGGGGCCACACCCTCTCAATTTATCTCCCACCCTCACCCCACGGTGGTGCAAGGTGCATCTGTGTAGCTCAGCAAGCTCAAGTCAGATTTATTTTTCTACTAGCTGAGGGACAGTTAGCATAACCTGGGCAGCCAAAGAGCTCAGACCCTGCCCATCAGTATGGTAGCAGGGGTACTGTACAAGAAGCCAATCCCCTTG
>CAUYRB010100369.1:0-38417 GCA_963574695.1 Propithecus perrieri
GAAATACTCTCCAGGGACTGGGAGGATGGAGGGGTAAAACCACAACTAAAGGACACAGGGAACATTGTAGGGGGGAAGGGCATTCCCCTAACCCTTGCTTGTGTGAGGCAAAGACATAAAGTGTAACCTTAATGTTTGTACTCTCATAATACCCTAAAATAAAAAAATAAAATAAAATGTACTTGAATCTTAAAAAAAAAAAACAAAAACTCCGCTGTTTTTCAAACCTAGTTTTATAGAAGATAGCAGAAACAAATCACCAATTTCTGAAAAACAGGACAAACTTCAGAAAATATAAAATAAGGCTGGGCGTGGTGGTTCACACCTGTAATCCTAGCACTTTGGGAGGCTGAGATGGGAGGATTGCTAGATGCCAGGAGTTGTCTCTACAAAAAATAGAAAAATTAGCAGGGCATGGTGGTGCAGGCCTGTAGTCCCAGCTACTCAGGAGGCTGAGGCAGAAGGATTGCTTGAGCCCAGGAGTTTGAGGTTGCTGTGAGCTAAGCTGACACCACAGCATTCTAGCCCAGGCAACAGAGCGAGACTCTGTCTCAAAAAAAAAGAAAAGATATATTTCTACAAAATGGATCTCATATTGGTTTCTCTCACTAAAAAACAAACTCTTAAATCAGTGATCTGTCTTCTTCTTTTGTAACCATTTTCCTTCCCATTTTATCTTTTAGGTGCCAGACTGAATGAACGCCATATTATTTACCATTAAAGATCCCTACTGTAGGTATCACTTACCAGCTGTGTATTTGCAAATTTAATTTAATAACTAGATCACTGGAAAAAGGATAACTGAGATAAATGGATTACTGGCTTGTATTTAGCAATTTTACACAGGTTCTGAGAAAACTGGATCAGTCTTTCTTTGTGTTTAAAATAAAAGGCAAATAATCCAAAAATTTGCCACATGCTCAGTCACAGTGCACTGCATCAACTCCTCGAACTCCTGGGCTTAAGCAATCTTCCCACCTCAGCCTCTTAAGTAACTGGGACTACAGGTGCAGGCCACCATGCCCAGCTCTGTAGACAAACTTCTGATTGGGCACAATCAGTTAAAAATTTTAGTGTGATATGATCATCTTCTTCCACTTTATTAAAAGAGTAAATATCCCTTATATTCTTTTACACATTTTTAAAGGCCAATGATTTAAAAAACAATGACTAGATAAGGAGGAAATTGATTTTCAGTGTAAAGAGAAGCCTTTTGCATCATTTATTAAGAAAATAAAACAGCAAGGATTCAATGAAATTAGTGGCTTAATGGATTTGAGGTTGCTAAAGATGCTGTCAGTTGCATGAGAAGCTGATGCTTGATCACATCTGAGGTTTAACATTAGAAAATGTACAATTCTACTTTAAAATTTTTTTCCTATTATCTAGTTTTAGTTTTACATAGTACTAAGTGGTCTTTGGGAAAAAAGGGAGTATTTTACATTTATGTTTTTAGTAAAAGATTAGGCTTTCTTGGGACTGCAAACTAGTGCAACCTCTGTGGAAAGCAATATGGAGATACCGTGAAGAGATACAACTAGATCTACCATTTGATCCAGCAATCCCATTACTGGGCATCTACCTAAAAGGACAAAAGACATTCTATAAAAAAGGCATCTGCACTCGAATGTTTATAGTGGCACAATTCACAATTGCAAAGATGTGGAAACAACTCAAGTGCCCATCAATACAAGAGTGGATTAATAAAATGTGGTATATGTATACCATGGAGTACTATTTAGCTATAAGAGACAATGGTGATATAGTACCTCTTGTGTTATCCTGGATAGAGCTGGAACACATTCTACTAAGTGAAGTATCCCAACAATGGAAAAATAAGCACCACATGTACTCACCAGCAAATTGGTTTAACTGATCAACACCTAAGTGCACATATAGGAATAACATTCATTGGGTGTCAGGCAGATGGGAGGGGGGAGGAGGGGATGGGCATATACATACATAATGAGTGCAATGAGCACCGTCTGGGGAATGGACATGCTTGAAGCTCTGACTTGGGGAGGGGAGGGAGGGGCGAGGGCAATATGCATAACCTAAACATTTGTACCCCCATAATATGCTGAAATAAAAAAAAAAACTATTCATGGAAATGGAAGGCAAAATGGAACAAATGAGGCATTTGATGTCATGACCGTGACAAAGAGGTACTATGTTAAGCAATTTCAAAACACAGTAATTTGACTATCCATCCCCTAGTGGGATATATTGTCAGGACCAAAAAAAACCAAAAAACAAAAAACCACCATCACCACCACCACCAACAAAAAACACTGCTAAAGATCTTGAACAATTTTCAGCAATTACATTTTTGGTGGTAGTGTTGCCATTCTTATTCTGAGGCTATTGTCTGTAGGTTAGTGAAAAGCAAATGAGTAATGATGCTGGTGGCATTGAGGACCAGAATTTTCAGTATGAGAGAAATTTGATGGAAGTAAGATTAGCGAATTTGAGTAAAACTCTGTATTCTGAATCTGGATTGGAAGTTAGTATTGTAGTATGAATCAAGATGCATTTTATCTTAATTTTTTAAAATTTCCTAGCTTTATAAAAAGGTCTAGAAATAATGACTGGGCCAGTATTAATTAGCACCCTTTAAGCCCTGATTATGGTCTCTAAATACCATTTCCCAAAAAGAGGAATCAGGGCTCTTTGGAGAAGAGTTCATATGGATTCTAGGGACAAGGAAAACACAGAATGCATCTAGAACTTGTCATAACATCAAATAAGAAACCTATCAGAGATTATTACAGGCAAGTCCAAAGAACCCAGGAGAACAGGCAAAGCTAAATTATCATGACAGAAAGTAAATCTGTGGTTGTCTGGGGCCCAGACTTGGGGAAGGTACTGATTGCAAAGGAGTGTTTGCAGACAGCCTGCTGTTTTTCCTCTTGGATGAACCTGAGCCACAAATTAAGGCGGGTGTGTTCTGGAGAGGTTTGTGATAAAGCAGGCATGTGACCACCTGTGTCCCTCCTCGTGTGGCCAGCTGGGGAAGACCCAGGCACAGGGAGCAGAATTGGAAAACTGCCCTTAACAGCCGTCACCTCCCCTCTGCCCTCCTCCCCGACGACCTGTTTCTTTTCTCAGCTTCTGACCCATATGGTGAATTGTCCACTTGCCCCTCCATTGGGTGTCTCACAGGCATTCAACTTTTCCAAATCCCAAGCTTATTTCTTCATCTTTTTTTCTGCCACCTAAGCATTAAAATTACTTTAGGCTTTTCCATTGCCAGGAAATGTTACCCTTTTTGCCCAGTGGCTCAAGTCAGAACATGGAGTCATGCTTGACTTTTTCCTCTTCTGCTGCTTCCAACAACCAACCGATCAACAAGAGCTGTCAGGTCTGCCTTTGAAATAGGTCCCACATTGCCCTCTTTCCTCCTGGTTCATCAGAACTGCTCTGTGCAAGCTGCCTGTGTGTCTCCTTTGGATCACCACAGTAACTTTCAAACCTGTCCCCTCAGATCTACCATCCACACAGCAGCCTTGGTCAATAAACCACACCTATCACTCCAGACACATTAGTGTCCTCCCATTGCACTTCCCATTTAAAGTCCTGAATGCACCCTGCAGGTGTCCCCATCCCTCTGGGGTCATCTCATGCCACTCTCTTTTGTTTTCTTGAAAATGCCAACCTTTTCATTTACCCAGAGGTCTTTGTTCCTAGTCTTTCTGTACTTAGAAAGCTCCCAAGTTGTGCCGTCGCCCCAGCCCCAACATACACCCTGCTTTCTACCTCCCAGTGATCCCTGAGGATCCAGTGTGAATGTCAGCTCCTCGGCGGTGCCTTCTCTCCCTCTCCCCAACCCCGGTGTAATTCAGGGCTCCTGCTACCCTTGGACAGCACCCTGAGCACCTTTCCTGCCTAGTTCTCACTTCTGCTTCTCACTGTGCATTTACTTACGGGTTCATTTGCTAATGCTGGTCACCCCATGAGAACGTGAGGCCCACGTTCAGGAGCAGGAGCCTGTCAGTTTTGTTACTCACCACTTTATCTCTCATTGAGGATCTCAGTAAATATTTGCTAAGTGAATGAATGAATGGATTCATTCACACTGTCAACATCACAGCCACCCTTTTGCTAAATGCCTTTAAAAGCCTCCGGTTTCCCATAAAGCTCCACTTGCCTTATTCCAAGCTGCTTCCATACTTCCAACTCCACATTTACCTGTAACACTCCTGAGCTCGCGTTTTTTGTGCCTTACAGTAAATCAGATGCTTTAATATCTTCCTTTTCCACTAGATTGAAAGAAGAAAAATCTCTTAGCTATTTTTATATTCTTCTAAGTTTGCACCTCATGGGATTTGCTAAAGAAAGGTATATTTGTTGACTTAAAAAAAACATGTTTTTAATTAAAATATTGTCCTCTGCAGTTCTAAGATTGTCTCATGGATCTTTTAAAGTGTTTATATTTCTCAGTATAAAGCACCCATGGAAGGCTCCACTTTAACTCTTGCTGTGGACTGATCTCCCCCAGGGTTTTCCATTGATCATTTAGTGCTAGGGCCCTGGTGACCACAGCTGTAGGGAGACGCAGTGACACGAGAAGTAATCCTGCCCCAGGCACACAGTGGCCTTCCAGTTGCTGTCTTTGTAAATGGAAACGGTGACACAACTGCAGTGCCCAGAAGATAGACTATTTTCATTTATTTTGCATTATATGTTAAGACCTAAATATAAATATTCCAGCTATTCATCCCAGTGTGATTTCGTTATGGAAACATAATCGGAATTGTTTAAGAAACACAGGCAGCTTCTATTTTGGTCCTGGCACAGGAAATTCAGGCTTTGTCCACTTTTACAGTTTGATTTATGTGAGGTTAAAAATTCATAATGCAGGAGCTGACCTCAAGCAAATATTGTTTTTTGTATGAGCCAATTTGAATGTTCTCTCATCTTAGGTTTCCTGTTCAAATGGTTTAGAAATGAGGAGTTCAGCTGCCGCAGACCTATTTGATCTACTGAAAATCAGCCAGCCTGTGTCACATGGGGGTAAGCAGAGGTTCAGCTCAGGTTACAAAAAGAGGGGACAGGGAGCCGTCCCCAATTCAGGCGCAATTTCTATGTCAGCTGCCTGTGTTTGTTATCTTACTTAATCCTCCGGTAATCTCATGACGTAGGCCTGCTTATCTTTACTTTTCAGAAGCAGGAACTAAGACAGGTTAAGTAACCTGCCTGAGCTTGCACAGCTGGTGAATGGCCAAATGCCCCGGCCTGACTGCTGGGCTGCCTGCTGCAGACAGGCTGGCGGAGCTGCCCGTGGCCACCCTAATGGTTAGAAAAATCACATTTGCATTTCATATCAACCCAAAGACTCCTAACAGAGATGGGGCGTCTTCATTTTCCTCCAGGCAACAATACACAGATGCCTTGTGCTTTAGGAATGTGAATACGTGAGAGTGTCCCACAATCAAAGGCTGCACATCTTGCTGTGGTCAAGGGAAGGCTTCTTGGAAAAAGCAGAGTGTAGTCTGAATCCTAAGGGGTGAGGAGGCTTTAGACAGAAGAGGAGCTGGAAGAAAGAATATTGCATCTCAGGGCAGAGCAAGATCAAGGACACGAGCGCAAGAAGAGAGTATGGTGGTTCTGCAGAACCAACGCCAGCTCAGTGTGGCTGGAATGCAGGTGGGTGAGGATTGAAACTGATGGAACATGAAGGCCACAGGGCAGCATGGCTCATGAGGACCAGGCTCACAAGGCCCCAGCAGAGGCATGCGGGTCCAGACCACTATTGTTCTACCAGTTCTTAGCTCAGTGCCTGCTTATAGTGGGCCCTCAACAGATACGTGTTGACTGAATGAATGGGCTGTGTAAAAATGGCCACAAAGAGAGACTGCGAAAAAAAAACAGTTTCTACTTTAAATTATTAAAAATGGCAATAATACATTAATCTAGGTCTATAGTGCAAAATTAAATTAACAAAGACTAAGGAATAATCAAGAGCATAGAAGTAGATAAAGTGTATTGAACTTTAAGTCTTATGTAAAAAGGAGCCAAAGTAATTGCTTTATTCTTGACTTAGATAATTCAATACATTTAGAGAGATATCTGAAAAAATTTAAAGTATTCATTGGTATAATTTTTTAAAATACCATAGTACATGTTACATGAAATATAAAAGAAAGCTGCCATAAATCACAAACAGAAAGCATAACAAAGCAAGGTGAGAGATATTGGGCAAAACATTCTGGTTATGATAGTAAGTGGCAAAAGTTTAAATTCTGCTTTTTCAAAGCAAAGTTTCAATAGGAAGCAAAAATCGAACCATGCGATACAAGGCATGGGGGTGAAGGAGAGCTGTTTTACAATTTAAAATAAAAGACTGGGAAAGAGACGGAGCAGAAAGATGATTTCAATAGCAAGAAAATTCAGGCATCAGGAGCCTTAAAGTCTAAGTACAAACCTTGTTGTGCTATGAAAGGCAATAATACCGAAAACAGACACGTAGGCTTCTGGTGCTGATAAACATAGCATTGGCATTTATAAATGTATGTTTTAAAAGTCAAGAAGAAATGATCAAAAATACAACTATTAGGGAGAATTTATTAATACCACTACTCTATGATAGATAAAGAAACAGTGAAAAGGGAATAAAGTTATGTGATAGGATTAGTTGCCTACAGCTGCTGTAACAAAGTGCCACAACTTGGTGGTGTCGAAGGACACGTATTTACTGTCTCCCAGTTGTGGAGATCAGAAGTCTGTAGTCAGTTTCCGTGGCTGAAATCAAGGCGTCAGTAGGACCTCGCCCGCTCCAGAGGCTCTGGAGAGAATCCATTTTCTCATTTTGTCTAACCTAGAACTGCATTCTTTGCATTCCTTGGCTCGAGCCCCTCCCTCCACCTGCAAAGCCAGCAGCACAGCATCTTGCCTCAGTGGTCACATTGTCCTCTTCTTCTGTATCAAATCTCTGTCTAGCTCCCGCTTATGCGATGGCATTTATGTGCACCTGGGTAAGCCAGATGAGAAAAAGAAAATAGCTCAGAGCGGTCTGAGCTATGTGAAGTATGCAAAATTTATTAGGCTCAGAGGGACGTGGGTATAGGACTTAAGTCATGCCCCTTGCCACCACTCAGGCCCAGGGGACAATTGTCTAAACGCATTTTGTTCCTAACTAGCCACCTCACCCATTATCTTCCTGTTCCTGGAATTTGTTATACAAAGAACCAATGTATAGGCAAACAATTGCCTATGTTGTTTTATGTAAATTCTTGATAAACAACTTAGAAACTGCCTCTTCTTTTAGGAGCTGCCTCTCCTTTCTTTGTTTAAAGCCTGCTTGTAACTGCTGCTAATGGCAACTTGAATCCATGCTCCTGAGTTGCAGTCCTCAAACTTTGCCCAAATAAACTCTCTACTTGTATTACTTTTGCCTCTTTTAGGTCAACGCAGGATAATCTCCCCATCTCCAGATCCTTACCTTAATCACATCTGCAAAGTCTCTTTTATTCTACATAGTAATATCCAAAGGTTCCAGGGATTAGGACCTGGCTCTCTTTAGGGAACACTGTTAACCGTATCACAGTGATAATAGTAAGACTTAATAAAGATCAGGCCCATACTGATAGGGCTACTTATTTTCAAGTGTCCATTGGAACATTTACAAAAGTTGCATAAAGTTGGCTTTATAAAGTCCCCAAAGCAAAAATTGTTATTTGCTGATACAATCTTCTAAAATTCAAAATTTATAGCAAATGTTTAGAAAGAATAATCCAGTTACTTAGATATTACAAATAAAATAAAAGTACTCCCAAATAACTAGTAAGACATCAAATATTATTTCAGATTATTTAAAAAATCATAAGAAAGGAGGATACAGCATAACTAAGGCTGTCACAGGTATCTGGAGAGGTTGATTTTTAACCCTAAATCCTTTTAGTACCAAATTTAAAAAGTGCATATATATATATATATATATAAATGTTACCATTTGATGCAGGAAGTTAGAAAGAACATAACATAGATAAAAGCAGAAATTAATAAATTAGAAGATGGTGGGATTAATAAATGAAACAAAAAAGTGATGAAAATCATTCATTTGCAGAGATAATAAACACCTCTGCCCTGTTGTTGCCCTCCACCCAAGAACCACACACAAAAGGTGAGTGTTGGTGAAGGAAAAGTGGTTTATTCAAGTGCTGGCAGCCTGAGGAGATGCAGACTGTTGTCTCAAAGACCATCTCATCTCCTCTGCTTACTGAGCAACTTATAAAGGGAAGGGTAGAGGGGTTGGTGGCAGAAAGCAAGCTTTGTGCACATCATGGTGACTTGCTTAATGGTTATCAGCAAACGGGAGGTTGTCTGGTGGATCTTGTCATCAGCAGTCTGTGATTGGCCTATTCCGGACTCCTGTTTTTCCTCAGTGTCACTTTCTAATATTATGCCCTGGCAACTGTGTAAGCAAGCAGCAGGTTAACTCTGAGCTTTTAAGACAGAACAAATTGAAAGCAAACTGGAAGCAAAATGGCTACCCTTTAGCCAGCCTAGAGCTACCGTCTGGATGGCCTTTGGGGTGCACTGCCACAATATGTTCCAGAAATAGGGAAACTAAAGCAAAAGAAACTTCAAAATGAGAAATGAGGATCTCCATTATCATCATATTACAATGTTATTTTTTTGGAGGCTCTGGACAGAGGACAGAAACAGGAATATACATCTGATATGCAAAAGATAAAACTATTATTTGCAGCTATTATGGTTAAATATAAACACTCCAGATTGTCAATCAAAATAATATGTGGATTGCTGATAGAATTCAATGGCTGATTATGAAAGTAATAAATAAAAACCAGGTCTTTATATTCTCTATAACCACTTAGAAAGCATTATAATTATTATGAATATTATTATTATACTTACCAAAAATGTGCAGTACCAATATTTTACATGTCTTAGATGGTAAGATTATTTTGTATGACTAAATTTCCCAATTAAAGTTTCTATTTTGGGGAAAGCTTGCTAAAGTAATTCCAAAATTCATTTGGAAAAAGAAAGTATTAAGAATAAATTTTAAATATTTTGAGGAGGAAGTATGAGGGGAAGTGTTTTTTTCCAAATATTAAAAATACCATAAAGCTATGTTAAGTTTTAGTCCACATAGCCCTAATTTTAGAGAAGGAGTTTGAATATATGATGTAGTTGGCAAAGCAAATAGAGAAGTCATAGATTATTTAATGGAGAGTGCAGATGTTGCTGGTCAGAAGGAAATGTGTCGATTCCCTGAAGCATGTTAAGGGGACATGCAGAGAGGTTATGAAGTCCTGATAAGTCACAAATACTCCACAAGTACCCCTATCTCCCCCAGCCGTAGCATGGGCAGCCTGTAGATGTTCCAGGCAAAACCGCTGCCACTTGCTTTCTAAAATAATTGAACATGACATAACCACAGAGATCCAACAGCAAAGAGAACCAACACCAGGCACCCAGCCTGTTTCCTCAATCCCAAACAGAAAACCAAGGATCACCAGGCAGAAGAGCAGACCTAGACTAAAATAAAAAAGACCTGGACAAAGGAACAGAAAAAAATATATCCTAGAAGAAATATGGTAAATTGGGATGCAGAAGAAAAACTAAGAACAATACCCCAATTAATAGAGAGATATAAAATTTGTAGTTCATAAACCAAGAACAAGATGCTCTGAAAAAGAAAGAAATGGAAAATAAGAACAACTATTATAGATTTAAAAAAAATAAAGGTGAAGTCAGGGAAGTTTCCCCCAAGGATAAAGAGATGAAAAATAAGAGAGAGATGATGAAACATAAAGGTCAGAGAGGAGAGGAAACAGAGAAGTCAGGGAAATCACCAGATTAAAAAAGAGTGACTCAAAATAAATGAAGGACATAAAACTTCATGCAAAAATAGCTCACTCCACAATGAATTATAAATGACCCCAAGTGAATTTTATGGCCTCTTCGATCATGTAGCTATGTTTCCCCTTTGCACTGAATTCTAGGAAGTGAAGGGGTTAAATTTTGAGTTCGTGTCTAGAAAAGTGGTCAGGGATGGACCATTTTCATACTGTGCTGAATTATCTATTGTCAGCTTGTTACCACCACCACCATCATCACCATCACCATCACCACCATCATTATCATCATCATCATCATCACATCACCACCATCACCATCACCACCACTACCACTATCATCACCACCATCATTATCATCATCATCATCATCACCACCACATCACCACCATCACCACCACTACCACTATCACCACTACCATCACCATCGTCACTATCATCATCACCACATCACCACCATTACCACCATCATCATCACCACCCTTGCCATAGGCATCTAAGGCTGGGAACAATATTTTTCAGAATCTCATTCTGAAGCAGTTTTGGTTTAAAGTTTGCCCATGAGAATAACTTATATAATTGACTTGGAAAATGGAAATAATAGTTGTTTATTCTGAGCCTAGGCCTTAAGAAGCATCATGCATTTTCAGTTGTTGTCCTTTGCTCTGTTATCTCTAGGAGAAGAATATGCCCCACGTGGCCCCTGGTCCCAGAAGGAGGGGGAAAGATTCGTGGAGTGGAGACAGCAGAGCCTGCAGTGACAGCTGCTCCCAGCTAACTCACAGGTTTGTGAGGAAGGAATGCTTGTATTCCACTCGTATGTGCGTCACTGCGATTTTGTCATGGTCCATTATGCAGCACTCCGCGGTACTAGACTGATACAGGTACACTGACTTTATCTTACTTCTCCTATTATTGTTTGCCATTATTTCTGCTGTTTTCTTCCCTTACTTAAAAAAGTCGTATTTTGATTCATGTATAATAGTGGGATGTCTCAAATACTTGTTGGAGTAAGGTCAAGCATAAATAAGAACACCAGCGAAATGTTTTGGAGAATGCTACATTATCCCTTCTGATTTCCATGAGTGGTTCAGATGATTTTTAAAATGGTATCTTGTGACAGTTCTTAATATTAGCTTGGAATGTAGCCACTAAAGGGAAGTCTAGGATAAAGAAGTCAAGTGAGAATAATGTCAATCACTTCAGCCATGGAGGGAGGAAGATTCTGGAGCAGGAAGCCAGGTGTAACATTACCAGCAGGTGATGTTCAGTAAAGTAATGCAAATGAGTTAATGACTAAGTTGAGAGTAATCACTGGTACATAGATGTTTCCTATTCTGTGTTTTTCCTTGAAGAATCTCGTGGTTATATATTTTTTACATCAAGGATTTTCTTCTGCTTTTGTTCTCTGATTCATTTATTGTTTTAAGATTTATTGCAGTTATAAATTCTGATAGAGGAAATCTCAAAGTCATAACATAATGAAATCTTAAGCAGCATTATGTTAAGAATTATCAAAATTATCTTCAATTTTTAGGCCGAAGTGCTAATATGCTTCAGAATGCTTTTTATGTATTGTCCCTCATTCTCCAAATTTAACCTTTTACTGCTTTCTATAAATAAGATTGGAACATCTCTAATGCTCAGTGATCTGAGAACATAGCATCAATTGATAATGACAAAAGAAGAAAATCAGTCACCACCAACACAAAACCCTGGGGGAATTAACCAAAGTGGAAAACTATATATTTTGTACAGAGGTTTAAAAGAAGCAAAAATTATGGCTTTGTTAGATCTTCCCTGCTTTCTGCAAACATATAGCAAGTCTGTGCGATTTATTTTCGAGGCTGCTCTGTAAGCTTATGCTGAGACATAGTGAGTGCTTACTGTGAAATGGATCATTAATTCTCCTCCTGTTTTGCTGCATTGAAGCAGATGATGATTATTAACCCAGCAGCGTGGGGCAATAACTAAGGCACTCTTAGTCCCTGGGCTGGGGGAGACATTGCTAATTGTGTATGGAGAGTCAGATTTTCCTCCCTATTTTAGAGAGGTAACCTAGTTCTCTTCATGTATCTAAGTCCTGTGCTGCACTGGTGCAGCAGGAATGTTTGTGTCCCACTCCAAAATCCTTTGCTATAATATTTTGAATACAGAAGGTTCCCAATTTATGATGGTTCAGCTTATGATTTTTGGCTTTATGATGCTATTTATACAACCATTCTGTTTTTCACTTTTAGGACATTATTCAAAAAATTACACGTGATATGCAACACTTTATTATAAGATAGGCTTTGTGTTAGATGATACTGCCCAACTGTAGGCTAATGTAAGTGTTTTGAGCACGTTTAAGGTAGGCTAGGCTATGATGTTCAGTAGGTGTATTAAATGCATTTTCAACTTTCAATATTTTCAATTTATAATATGTTTATCAGGATGTAACCCCATCGTAAGTTGAGAAGCATTTGTACGTGCAATTGGGTTTTTTTTTTCTCGTGAGGGCAGGTGGATTTGAGAATGGTTTGAGGAAGGGGCAGCCTCCACATGGGGTGAAGGTCGCATCTGGAGAGTCAGATGAGGATCTCTGAGACAATGTTGGGCTGAGAATAGAAAGTGCTAGAAACCCACCGTGCCTTGGGAAAAGCAATGGCTTTATGCATGGGTGTCAACCCAACCAGCCGAGTTAGTGGAGAAAGAGCTGAGCCTCGGCTGCAGGGCTCAGACTAGCTAACCAAGGCAGGGGTACATCTGCCAGGTATGTAGGGTCATGTCCAATGGGCCTGCACTGAGGGGCCGAATGTGAGTGAGGACAGGGCTTGCTCCAACCTCACTGAGGTATAAATCCAACTGACCGCAAACATATGGAAGGCAACAAAGGGGAAGTTACTGGTGGCCAGTGGGCCTGGGATTGAGGAGGCAGGCAACAAGGCAATGACCACCACAACACAGCGGGGTTGGGGCTGGCGGAGAACAGAGTAGCATTCCTGGTCTTCTCTCGACCTCTGGTGAACTTGGCTGGGGCATGGATGAGTCATGGCCAGTGAGCCGTGGAATTCTTTGATCCATCAGGGAGAGGAAGTGGGAGCCCTGTAAAAGAAAGAAAAATGTTCTTGCAGGATAAGAAGAAGGCTTAAGCGATTTGATGATTAAAGAATAAGAATAAAGGAGATTTGACATGATGTTTAAGCCAGGCTGAGAAAATGGGTTGTGTCTGTTACAGAGAGCACATCCTTATGAAGTACAGCAAAGCATTCCAACTACTGGTACTGTTTTTACACCACAAAATTTCCAGGAATGTACTAGACAGCACTCAAGTAACCAAAAGCTTATGTCAGAAGAGCAGTGTTTATTTAACGTCCCCATATGTGCAGAACATGAGTCACATTCAGGGGCATGACAAGAAAGTCAGGAATATGAAAGCACATACTCACCAGAAACAGAATTTTATTTCTGCAAGGTGGATGAGAGAAGTTAAGAGTCTGAATGAGTTAGTGGCTGCTGCCTGACAAATGATCACAGACTGAGCAGCTTATGACAACGTAGTGTCTGTCCTCTTTCTTCACAGCTTCTGCGTTGGTGAATTCACTGACAGCTAAAATTGACATGTAACCCCCAAATCCACACTCATGGTGCTCTCATGGTCACCCATGGATGTGCACAGAGCATTGAAACATCTGAGTCGCCCGGCACACGCATTTCCACCGAGTCGAACAAAGCAATGCTCTGCCTTTGGTTTCGGCTTGTACGACAGACAATTGTCCTTTCCTCAGTCTATTTAATGCCATGGGTTTTTTTTTTCCCTCCTTTGTGTTTTTGATGGTGATTTCACTCTGTAAAGTGGCCCGCATGCGCAGTGCTGAAGAGCTGTCTGGTGTTCTCAAGCACAGGAAGGCTGTGCTGTGCCTTGTGGAGAAAACACATGTGTTAGATAAGCTTCATTCCTGCAGGAGTCGCGGGCCATAGTTGTTCAAGGTTAATGAATCAACAAAATATATTAAATCAGGTGCCTTTAAACAGAAACACATAAAACAAAGTTACGTATAGACTGGGTGACAAAAGTGCTGTGACCACAGGCTCACAGGAACCTAACCATGTATTACGTGTAGCAGCAAAGGTTCTGTATTCACTAGTTCGGCGTTCACATGACTTTGTGGGACATAAATACTAAAAATAACGAGAGTCGACTGTACATTTGCTCTCTCACAGCTTCTGTGGGCCAGGAGTCTGCATGCAGCTCAGCTGGGAGCTCAGAGTCTCACAAGGCTGCAGTCGTTGCTGGCCGATCTGCGTTCCTCTTCCAAGCCCATGTGGCGGTTGGCAGAGTCCAGTCCCTTGTGGCCCAAGGACTGAGGTCCTGTTTTCTAGCTGGCATTAGCTGTGGCTGTTCTCAGCGTCGAGACGCCGCCTGGGGCTCTCCGCCCTGTGGTGTTCTCACAGGATGGCAGCTCGCTCCCCTCTGGTCAGCTGGGAGGGAGTCTCCTCTAGCACGACATAATCATGACAGTCCCTTCCCACCACCTTCGCCATGTGATGTAACCTCCTCCCGGGAGGGCACCCCATCACCTCCGACGTATCCTGTTGGCTAGAATCGAATCTCAGGTTCTGCCCTCCCTCAAGGGGAGGGGATTACATAACTTGTGACTCACTGGCGGATCATGTTAAGATGCATCTATCTACTATGGAGACTTACCCAAAATCTTCCAGAAGATTCCATGCAAACAAACATAGGGAAGATGAGATGTCACTGATCATGCAGGAAAGATCTAATAATTTGGAAATCAACATCAACAGAGGGTGGGTCACCAGGGCTGAATCTTGGTATAGAACGGGCTGCTGGGCTGTGTGTCAGCTCAGCTGGGTTCTTGTCTCAGCTCTGTCCCTAACTACCTGAGGGCAAACCATTGGCCTTTTTGTTTTGTCAACCTTGCAAAGTGGGCTACACGGTTAGATACCCGTGGATAAGTGCACTGCAGACACTCCTAAATGAATAGAGTGGTGGACCCAGAGCACCAGAGCTGGTCTACAGATCTCTCAAACTGTGGGGCAAGTGCCCAGGGAGACCCTACTTCTTCCTGTTTCCCCTTTGTTAAGAATTCTTCAAAGGGCTCTCGTTTTGTGATGCAATTTCAGTGAAATGAAGATGGGAAGGCCCAGAATTTTAGAAATAATTATGTTCACCTTTCGCTAGGTCTAAATTATGCCCGAAACCTCCATCAGCCCACACTGAGCCCACAGTCTACACATTACTGCCTGACAGGCCCACGGCCAAGCTGCTCAGAAGGGTCTCTCCTGCGTCTGGATCCTATGGTTCGATAAGAGTCGGGGCGAAGGGTTAACAGGGTACCCAGAACTTGTTTGGTTATGGGTTTACGTGTTGTTACAGGTAACTCCAAGGCACCATAATTATGTACCTCATATCTCTGACAATCCGCATAGAGCTCATGGGGCACCTTAAGCTACACAAGCATCCCTCTTGATCTAGGAATACAGAGGGAATTGGATTTTGGGGCATCTCCAAAGGGCATTAGCATGTGTGGCCTAATTAAGCTCCATTTGCGAGGAATACACTTCAACTGAGTCTTTTCTCTTTAAGAATTATTTTCAGACTGCAGTCCTTTGTTTAAGAACCGCTTTGTTTCTCTTTTATCTGGAGTCCAAAACCATTAGCCATGGAGTTCCTGCCTCTTTGGGGTATTCAGACACAGAGTGCAGATGGCCAGACAAAGAGTGGCCCCAGGCTGGATTTGCCCCGATCTTCCTCCAGCACAGCATCTTACACCAACATTTGCTTTTCAAAGCCATCTTTTCTGAACAAAGGCTCCTTTCTATATAGATGACTCCTCATAAACCTTTTTCCTCCCCGGCAAGGTTATTTGTTTCTGACCTTTGCAGAAACATACCCTAAATTCCCAATTTGGTAAGAAGCAGCCTGGGTCATCGATTCTCTGCCAAGACACTGGTCAAATCAGATCCTTTCTCTCGGATTCAGTGTTATTTGTGTGCAAAACAAAGAGACTGAGTTTGATGACCTCCAAATTCCTTTTTTCTACTCTTGAATGCTAACACTGGGTATGGGAATGTAGAATAACTGCTATGCCCAGCTCCCAACATCCCCAACAAGCAGAAGTGCTTGCTCAACATTCAGATTCCTGGGGCCCAGCCCAGACCAACTGGATCAGGATCTGGAAGGGGTGGGGAGTCTGGGAGTGTGTATTTATGGCAAGCCCCCCCAGGTGTTTCAGACATGCAGATTTAGGAAAAACTGGGTGGCATTTGTTTAGAGCAGCATGTTTCTGCTTGCAAGAATAAGGAGTTCATTCAGAACAGCAGGAGAACACCTGCATATTCTGCTGGTTAAACAGGCTCTGCCTTTCCTTTAGGAGACAGGTGTGTGGTGTTTGGCTCAGGAAGAAAACATATCAAATGGCTTTGGAAACAATAATCTCTTACATGAGCAACGCTTTGGCCTCCTCTTCCCCCAGCTTTTATCAGTACTTCAACCTCAGTGGTGAGCAAATACAAGTTTAAAAGGTGCTGGCCACTAAAATTATAACAACTACAAAAAGTGGAATAATTTGTAAACTAACGTTGCCCTTGTCCGTTTAGACAGCTCCATCCTTTCTGCCAACCTCTCCGAAGGAGATTCAGTCTTATTCGGGGACTGGAAAGCAGTCTTCTCAGGCATTTGCCTTTTCAGCCATGAGCACACACATCAAAACTTTATCAGGGAATAATAGGCGTCACTTACCCCTGTTTCAAGGACTGATAGAGGCTCAGTGATCACCCTACTGTGAGATATTGAGGGAAGTCTAATTCTGCTCTGTTGTCCTGAAGCTATTTCTAGCTACAGGCATGCTGGGGTTTGTACTTGCTTAGATTAATGAAAGAAACCTCTGGTTGCTGATACTCCTTGTTGTAGAGGAAAGATAAATAATCAAAGGGTTCACCTGCAACTTGGCCCTGCGATGAAACAGTAAGTGGTCAGTGCTGGGAGGTTTTGGAAAGGAGGGGCTGCTCTCTTCCCCTGAATCGCCCAGATGTCTGGTACCTCACTCCAGGAGGACCCTGGTGTTCACAAGCAGATCACGCTGAGACCTCAGTGTGGGTCACACTGTGTTCTAGTAACTGGAGTGTCACTTGGAGGTACCAGGTACAGCTAGCTCCCTGCGCATCCTCCCCATTTGTGGGGCAGATAAATGCTGCCTCCCATGGTACAACATGTTTGATTTGCTTCCTAGCAGTGTTTAGCTGTGGCTCTGATTTGTTTTGTTTTGTTTTCTGTCCTCATGACTAATGCAAAGGATGATGATGAGTGAACAGAAAACAATTTAGTAATTTGGATTAGATGAGCTCAATGACATGAAAAGCTCCTATTAAGCTTCTCAAACGGGGTCTTATAGTCTCAGAAAATGAGCTTGGAATATATTTTGGCTTTGTCCTAATGAGATCCTCCATTCCACACTGCTTTTTATGACAAAATATTAGCATTTCTAGAAGAGAGTAGCCATCACAGTTTTAGAGCAGGACTTTCCTGAGAGAGCTCTCCCATCCCCCTGCTTGGAAAGACATTGATAGTGAGCTGGGCTCCATGATTTTCTACTCTGGGCTGTAATTGGAGCACTGTCCTCTGAGGTAAGGGACCTGAGTTGGTACAGAGGAGGTGAGGAGGAGGTGAGGAGCAGGTGAGATTGTAAGAAAATATTGGGCCAGTGGACCCAGAAAGGCCCTACTTCCAACCTCACTCTGTCTTCCCTCCCCATGAGGCCTCCTAGGGAGGCTATACCCAGAGGACAGTTTCGGGGAACAGATATGGCTAACTAGAGCTCCAGCCCCAGGCACTAGCTCCAGAATGTCTCTGCAGCTGGGAAGGGTTAGACCACTCGATGAGCAGACCTTGGCCCTAAAGATCAAGCCAAAGAGACCATTTCACCCTGAGGCCGATGCTTAGTTGGTCTTGGGTGCTATCTCAGACCACCCAAAGGCCAGGGAAGTTCACACGAACTTTTAACCTCGGCCACACAAAGAGAAACCAAGAGAGTGCAGAAAAGCCAAGGAGAGAGAGAGTCTAGAATCCTGCCAAGCTACTACAAAGAGAACCTCCCAAAGGGAGAGAATCCAGACCTGTGCTTGACCTTAAACTTGCTGACCTTGCGCTAGAATCAGGGGTGGCTTTGCTCATTTCTCCTGCATCTGCATCTGTGGTGTCAACAGTGCGGCGGGGGATGCTAGGAGGAAAGGAGGCTTGAGTCAGCAGCCCCTTCCCCTGTTCTCTCTTTCTCTGGGAGTCCAAGCAGGAACGTCGCTTTTCCCTCAATGCTTGAATGTGGAGACGAGCAGTGTTTCAGGAGGGGTCTGTCCACACCTTGGTGGGACAGCCTCTCCAGTCCTTACCAACCCACCTTGTATCCATAAGCATTGGGAATGCCTTCGGATAGTTGTGAAGAAAGCGTTCAAGTCAGCCATGCCTCCGGGTGCGGCTGCCCCATACCCAAAGTGGAGCAGAGGCCTCCCTGTCCCAGGTCCTCGCAGCTCCTCCAGGGAGAGTCACACAGGGTGAGCCCCGGCACATGACAGCACAAGTTACACAGTACACTTCTGTACAGTAAGAAGGATGCAGATTGGCTGCTATTGCATAAAACTTAATATTTTGTCATCCTTCCTTATAAATAGTCATCAAATAGATATAAATGCATTTCACT
The DNA here is from genome assembly GCA_963574695.1 of Propithecus perrieri. Classification (NCBI taxonomy): domain Eukaryota; kingdom Metazoa; phylum Chordata; class Mammalia; order Primates; family Indriidae; genus Propithecus; species Propithecus perrieri. Next base: position 18,527 of record CAUYRB010100369.1, read on the forward strand.
CTGTAACCTGCATTTTTCTTACCCCACCACTGGAAATGGCACGTTTCCTGCACAGCCTTGGGAGCGGGTGATTCCCACATTGAGCCTTTCCCGCATCTTTCCCAAAGATCCAGAGGATCCAGGACGCACAAGGAAATCGCTGTGCTGGCTCAAGGTCCACCAAATTCACCCCAAGTCTCAGAGTTTCCCCTTTATTATTTAATAGGATGCTTCTAAACAGCATGAATCCTGAGACAGGAGGAGCGCTGTCTTTTATGAGCTTGTTCCAGCCCTGGGGACAACTGCTGGGCTCTCTCGGGGATGGGATGTCTTACTCTTTGGCACAGGGTCAGCAGACTTGTTCTGTGAAGGGCCATACAGAAAATATTTCAGGCTTTGCGAGCTGTAAGGTCTCTGCCACAGCTCCTCAGCTCTGCTGTTGTGGGAAGGCACTGGGTGTGGCTGTGTTCCTGTAAAACTTTACTTACAGCAACAGATGTCAGTCAGATTTGGTTGTCCTTTGCTGATCTCTGCTTTAGCACATGAAGGATGAGCCTGGGGGCTGGGACCCCTCCTGTTGGGTCTGCCCAGACTGCATCCCCTTCTCCTGGGGTGGCCGTCCCCTTCTGAGTAGCGCCTTTGTGCTTGGCCTGACCTAAGCCTGGCCAGGAGGGCTTTTCCTCCAGGAGTATTCTGAAATGGACATAGGAAACAGCCCGTTTCTCTTTAGTGTTAGAAGCCACAAAATATGAATCCCAGGCCCTGCTGAGGAAGCTCGTCTTGCTGGTGCTCAGAGCACAGTGGAGATTCCAGAGGGAGTGTCGAGCTCGGGGCACCACGGCCTGTGCAGTTGTCCCTGATGCCTGCCTGTCTTTATCTCATTGCACGAGACAACTCAATCTCCTGCTCATAAGTTCCTCCTTTTTCTCCAACTAGTGTAACCTGAATTTCTGTTTGTTATAACTAAAGGAATCTTCACGGATCCTCCAGGACTTACCCTGTAGGTCCCAACTAGTCCCCAAAATTAGAGCTGATGATTTTTCTAGGTTTCCAGTTATGTATTTGGGGGTCAGTCTTGCTTCCTTATGAATAAATACCCGGTTCCTAAAGGAACGAGTTGGGCGCCTTCTGCATGTATGACAAGAACACAATTCCATTTCAGAGCCAGGGTCAGCACACATTGACCAGCCAATTCCAGAGGATGAACAAACAGCCATGGTCTTTTCTCTTCCAAACCGAACCCCTCACAAGTGATGAGCTTGGGCTGATGAGCAGTCGGGCCACTTAGAGGAGACCTGTCATTCTACAGGACTCAATGCATGAGACCAAAACTCACCTGGGGCAACACCCCAGGTGGGCACCTCTCCACTCCCCTGTGGCTTTGGCCTGTAACCCAGAGCCAGAAAGACGCACCCAGCGCTGGAGTTTCAGAGCAGAGTGACCGTGCTATCCTGTATCCACCTCAGCCCTCACTGAGCTGCTTCAGTCCCTCTGAGCAAAGGGGGCCATGAGACCTGCGAGGGACACCATGGCTTCCTGGGTCCCTCTTAGGCACCGGGGTTTGTCACCTGCACTATGTGAGGATTAAGGGGGGACCTCTGGGCCTTGTCCTATCTCAGCCATGTCCACACGCAGTTCAAGGGTTTGGGAATTCAAAATCCTGTTGGAAGGAGTGTAGGGGGGTCTGTGGCCACTTCACTGTCACTGCTGGTGACTTGTAGGATGGTCACATGCATATGCCGGGCTGCAGCAGGGTGGGGTGAAAAGTTGTCTGGTTTCCCAAAGTCTTCAGCCCTGAAATTTTGATAAGAATGACATTATCAGCCTCCCACAGAACTCTGTTGTTTGTGCTGAGAGCCCGGGGGTGGAGGCCCATAGGCAGCCTGCCCGTGCTGGATGGCGGCATCTTTCTCGTGTGGGTTTTGTTATCAGTGCTCTGCAGAGCCACGGAAAGGTTTACACTTAACCTTCGAGAAACCGTCAGAGCACCAGCCACAGTTTTCACCTGTGGCTTCTCAGGTCCCCAGGTGGGGGACAGAGAGGGAAGGCAGGGGTGTGGATTGCTAGTTGGCACAGGCCTCCTATGTCAACCTGTGCTTCCCATATCTTAGGGGCGGAACCTCTATGAAAAGGGAACGTTTTAAGAAAACTCAACATGTGGGACAGCGCACAGCAGAGAGGCCCAGCCTGGCGGGCTGGGTGCTAGGCCTTTCCCAACAGCAGTTCTCTGGGGGCCCTGACAGGGCCAACTGTGAAATCCTCTGATGCCCATAAAAATGTATAATGTTAACACAAAACAAGTACAGGGTTAAATACACCCATTTTACATCATGTATACTAAAAACAAAACGTTTAACATTCAGAAAGTGATCGTGCCATCGTGTCTGAAGGCAGCTTGAAGGAGTCCTTAATTTGAAAGGCTCCCAAGTGAAACAAGTTACTGAGTTGGATAGAATGCCCCACACCCCGCGTGGGTTTGCTATCCTAGGAGCTGGGATCCCACAGCAGCCTTCTCCCTGCTCTTGCAAAACTGATCCTAATCTACCTGCTCATTACCTTGGTAGTCTTGTTGCCATCCCATCTTTATCTTAGACCTGGGCACTTGCCTTGCAGCTTAAGACAAAGTGTGAAAGAATTGGTCCCCCACAAAAACCAAACACGGGGTGTCAAGGTGGGAGACTTGAGTTGGGCTCAGCTGAGCAGCAGCCCACTCCGTACAGCAATGAGGTGACCACGGCACCGCAGGGGCCTTGTTGAAGGCTTCCCATGAGCTGAGCACCATGGATGGGATGAGCAAGGCTTCTACACAGATTGTGTATTTAATCTCCTCTGAGAGATTCTCCTCTGGGCTTCTGGTCCCACAACTCCGGGGTGGTCCCGTGTCTCATTTTCATAAAGCAGCATTGTGTAAACGAATGACTTCATTTAGACTCTTTTACAACCCATTTATTCCCATTTAACAGATGAAGAAATCGAGGTTTAGAAACAACAGGTACCTTGCTGAGGTCATGCAGCTACTGAGTGGCTGATCTGGGATTCAAATCCAGATCTGTTTGCCCCTGGCTCTGAGTTCTTATCTGGTAAAGTCCAGGTCTAGCGAACATTTCTATATTTTGAGGGTCACATATTTCAGTGAATTATCTTAATGGCAGAACAGGGTAAACTGAGATAGTGACAGTCTACCCCAGTGATGACTCCTGTTTTATACAAGAAATATGTGGAATTGTGGTGGGGTTTTTTTTGTTTGTTTGTTTTTTTGGAGACAGAGTCCCACTCTGTCGCCCCAGCTAGAGCGCAGTGGCATCGTCTGTACCCTACTGCAACCTCAAATTCCTAGGCTCAGGCGATCTTCCCGCCTCGGCCTCCCAGACTACTAGGATTACAGGCGTGCACCACCGGGCCCAGCCAAACTGTGTGTTTTCTTCAATGTATTTCTATCTGTTTAATAATATAGAGAATGTCTTTATGTACAGTGTGAACAAAAAGTTGATGCTCCAGGGAAGGGTAGCACACTTCCCTCCTGACTTTATCTCTCCACTGGACGCTATCTGCACACGTATTTAAAAGGCAAGGAAATATTTCACCTGGGATCCTTCTAGATCACAAGGAGCTGGAATCTGAGTTAAGAATGTTTTACTGGGAACCACACTTTTAGCAACTGAATGAAAGTCCTTGGATTCCTCGTAAGGGAATTGTGTGCATTTACTCAGCTGGTAGTTTTCAGATATACAGTTTGTGTAGGGATTTTCATTAATAAAAAAATGAACAAGACAAGAATAAACTCCTTCAAGAACTTTATAATCTTATAAGGAAGTTAAGACATATCCTCAAATAATGACAAAGAAAAGGTATTTTCACTTCACAAAATAGCACAAACTTAAAGAGAAGTGTAACAACGAAGTTCCAGTGTAGGTTTTGGGCACCTTTCGGAAGGATCCTGTCAGGAGGCTGAGTCTGGGCCCCTGTGGGAAGGAGTAGCTCAACCATAGGTGTCAGGCAGAAGCAGGACCCCATGTGGAACCTGCAAAATGCCCAGCAGTGCTGAAGGAAACACACATGCCCATCTTCGTAAAAGCATCTACACCCCAGAGATGTCGACGGTCCTGCTGTCTCCTGGAATCAAGCCAAAATCTCCCATGGTCAACTTTGAGTCACTGTCCCCTGGCCCTTGTCTGCCTGGCAGATTCCTGACTTTAGCACCTGTTACCCTGACCTGCCCCTTGGTGGCTTCCATTGGGATATTGCCTCTGCTCCTCTTGGATTGGGTCCAAGGTGTGCTCCCATGTTTTCCGGTACAGCGTGGGTCCTATTAGTCCATGCCTAGGGACATGCCTGGAAGGGCTACGGTTTTTAGCAGGAAGGGGGTCGAAGCCGTGGTTGCTCTTCCTGGGTGTGAATAGGAGGTCCTCTTTTAGGAACAGACCAAGCTCGTTGGAGACACACAAGTAGTGACACCTTGGGAAGATTTGCCAAGGTACAGACGGCTGTTTGGATTCATGGAAGATAAAGGGGGCTGTGAGGGAACAGGTGAGGGAATAGGCGAGGGAGGAAGATGGCTGGGGGGTTAATTCATAGTCTCCCTACGTTTTCTGAAGAAGTTCACTTCCTGCCCAGTGATTCCTATAAATTCCAAATCTTTCCTGCCTTCCTCCCACGTCAAACCTTCTGAGGAAGAGTTTCCAAATGACACATTTCAGCTTCAACCCAAATTTGATTCAGCTAGTTTGGGGGAGAGCCTTGATGACTAAATTTTTAAAAAGCTTTGTAGGTGATTTAGTTGCATACTTTTAGTTCCAAACTACTGAAAGTTTAGAAATTCCTCCCTCCGTGGATAAAGAAATTAAATGACTTCCCTGAAGGTGAACGGACAGATACGGCGAATTGCTGCCTGCCGGAGGCCCCTGGGTGGTAAGTGCCATGAGCCCAGCCTCCGGTCCTGCTTCCAGCCTTGGGCAGCTCAGGCAAGTGTGCAGTGACCAGGAGCAGAACAGGTCACGCAGCTGGTGCGTGTGTATGGCTGAATCTCACTGAGGATCCTGGGGAAGGTGGGGCCAGATGGAAAAGCATCTGTTTTTGGAGTTCCTTGCTTCAGAACCTGCTTGTGCCATTTCCTAGCTGTGCAATCTTGAACGAGGAGCTTAAATGTTTAGCCTCATATTTCTTGTGTGTAGCAAGAACTGTTGAGAGGGTGAAATCACACAATCACCTTAAAATGTGTAGGAAAGTGCTGGATGCACTCTATAGACTTAACAGTGGCGGTTTTCCTTTTTGTTATAATCCGGTGCTCTTTTTGCTAATATATTTTGCCTATAAAGGTTTTTTCATTTCTATGTAATAAACATTTGAAGACTCTATTGAGGTGGCATGAGGGCAATGTGAACACTCTAACTGATGTCTGGAATTTCATATTAGTTAGGATACAGACTGATGCTTTTCAATTCATGAGCCAATTTCTCATCCTATCTAATTTTAGTTCCCTTCATTACTTCAAAAAATTTCCCCTTGAATTGGCAAAGTGAGAATCTGAGCCATTCATTTTTCCATTTGCTGTCTGAAAACCACATTGCACTTCAATTTTCTCTAACTTTATGGTTATGGCATTTTTCTTACCATCTTAATCGCTGTCAGACTCTGCTGATACACAGTGAAACACTGGACAATTATAAATACATGTGTGTGCACATTGGAAATTGCTGGCTTCCTCAACATGGTGGCTTGCTGGCAAGATTTCCAAAGACTCTCACCTCTCCTGGGAATTAAAGTCCAGCATTGCGGAATGGTCTGTTGGACTCAGTCTAAGATTTGTTGACCAAGGGTCAAAATTGAAAATGGTTTCCGTGCTGGTGACTGAGGAGCCTCCCTCTTTGGCAAAGGCCTCTTTAGAACCCTGGGCTTGATCAGAGATGCTGGCTTGGCCTGCAGAGTCCCGGTGGTTTTATCGACCTCATGGTGGCTTTAGTAGCAGGAAAGTAGACTGTCCCATTCAAAATCTGACTTGGAGAGGGAGAGCTGTGCTCAAGATTTTATGAGTGAGCTATTGCCCATTTATCACAATCGCTTCTCTTATCTCCTCCTGTTTCTGCCCCCTTCTGTTCAGATAACAGCTAAATCCCATTAATTATTAGACTAAAAGGAAGAGCGTTTGGTTATTGCTGTCTTCTTCCTGGCCACACATGATACACTTGTGGTGTTTTCCCATTGTTTTTCTTTTTTTTTCACTTTTTTAGAACTTCAAAATATTAAGGGGGTATAGTGTTTTTGTTACGTGGATGAATTGTATAATGCTGACATCAGGGCTTTTGGTGTTCCCATCACCAGAATAGTGTACATTTTGCCACCATGAGACACTTTGATATAAGATCCTAACATGCCTATGTTTTCCCTCCTGAATATTAATATTATGTATTTTCAAAACCTAGAGTTCTAAAAACAAATTCTTTAGATTTTCTTTTTTTTCCCTGGCTATCATGAGAATAAATGTTGCTCAGTCATTATTGGGACCCATTTCTGAGATTCTGGGTGTATGTGACAAGTGTCTGCTCCTTCCACTTTGGCTTGGTGTCCTGATGAAATGAGCATGACATTGTTCAGGGCCACGTGGCTGCTCCCCTTTGTCTGTCACCCTGACACCTGTCCCCTTGTTCATGGTCAGAATCCCAAAATCAAGAATAAAACCTCTATACAATAATAAAACAATAACTGGATAAAATAAATGGTAAATAGATAAAGCAAGGGAGGGGATGATGGGAAGCTACAATTAAAACCAGCAAGAGTCTAGGGGGAAGAGGTGAACAGAAAAATGAAACCAAATGCAAAGGGCAAAACAAACCCATTTCAAAGACCAGAGGGCTACAACAAAAATGTCAAAACAGTAAGAAAAAGGCAGGCTGGGGCGTTTACTTCTCTCCTGTGCCCCACTGGTTGAGGCCACTTCTTCCCCTCACACCACACACTGTGCACGTGGCCAAAGTCATGCCATCCCATGAGGCCTTTTGTGGCCATCAGTTGGCCTTTTCCTGGAGACTCTCACATCCCAGTGTGGTCTCAAGTTCAGCGTGGTCGAATGTCTTCACGGTTTGTACGCTGAAGAACATATACACCGAAGCTTTCAGCACACTCCTTCCCAGGGCCCAGGGCCATCTGGACTCATTCTCTTGTTCATGGCTCCTATCAGGTTCTCACACAAGTGGAGTCCGGTCTCAGGTGGGGCATTTGTACATGCAGTTCCTCAGCACGCACGGTTTCCTTTCCTTTCCTTTTCTCCCGTCCTCGCATGGCCACTGCTGCTGGCCAGGACATCCATCCCTCTGCTCCGAGCGTTCTCTCTGAGCATCTTCCCTGAGGCAGCATCTCCTGTCCCTCCACAGTGTCTCTGTCCCGTGCCTGTGTAATTTCCTCTTTGGTGCTCATTAGGAATTATCTTTTACTCAGTTGCTGAATAGATTATAATCTGCTTTCTCTGGCTAGAATGGAAGGTCCACAAAGCAGGGGCCTCAAGAGTCACATTCACTGTGTCTCCACTGCCTAAAACATTGCCCAGAACCTAGCAGCTGCCTGGTGGGTATTTGCTAAATGGAGGAATGGTTTTGAGTTCTCTGAGGGCCAGGCTCAAAAACAGATGAGACAATGGTCTTCTGGAAGGCAGGTGTGTACAGGGAGAAGAACTTTGTGAGGTATGTGCATGCATGTAAGTGAACAGGAGGGAAGGAAGCTCTTCCCAGCTGTCTGCTCAGGAAGCCTCTCCATTCTCACCTGGCATCCGGGCTCCCAGCTGTTGCAGCGTGGGCGTGGATGGAGGATGAACGCATGTCCTCTGTCTAGGCCTGAGACGGTTGGACACATATGTATGAAAAGACCCTGTTGGCAATGGTAGAGCGATGCCATTACTGATTTGGAAACTTTACAATCTATAACACTTTTAGGATAAAGAGGAATTATAACTGAATGCATTGATATAAAGGATTTAGAAAAAATTCGTGGTGTAGATACTGGGAATAGTATATATTCATTTAACTCCCCTTCATTCTCATGGATTGAGATATGTGATGAAAAATGTATATTTTGCATGGCAACCACAACCACAAATCATTGCAAGAACTTAATTCTTCAACAACAAAAAACGTTTGGTGGTGAGCTATGCTGGGAAAAAAGGCAGGAAAGAAATTTTTTTTATTAGCATGAACTAAAACAAAATGTCTTTTCATTAACTCTCAGTTGACCAGAAACATATCTTAACCTCATAAATTTAATTTCCAAGTTTTCCTACTAACCCAAATTTTAGTATACAAGATATATATCCCCACATTTAAAAAAAAAATCCAGTTTTTTAAATTCAATAATACAGAATATTGTATAGCATTTTTCTGAGGACAGGGTTTGCTGTTTTTCACCAGAGCTAGAATTTGGTGTCACAGCTCGAAGTTTAAGACTGCTCAGGAATTATAAATATGCCTGGAACCAGCTTTTGCCATTTAATTAACACCTCCTGACTCCCAGGTGAAGACTGCAAAGGGATCAACTGCCCAAGCCACTGTCCACCCAACTCCTTCCCACACCTGAAGGTTAAATGCCATCCTTTCGTTAGTGCTTAAAATCCCTTTGGAGGTCAAGTGTGTACAGATCGACACATTTCTGTTCCTCAGATCCTCACTCTGTGATTTGGCTTCAGTGGCCAGGGTGCCAAAGGCTTCCTAAAAACCTGTCCCTGGGGCCTTTGGTCTAAATTGACAGGAAAGTGTGGGACAGAGTCTTGGTTTTGAAGATGATATTCCGAGATTTCTGCGCCACTGAGCACCCTCTGAGAGGCCATCTGTTTGGGCTGAGTTTCTGCAGTTTTTCTTCTAGACAAGGTGAACTTGCAAATGCAAAGAATAGCTCTTAAAATGTCTCCGAATGGACATTTGACCCCCTGGGCTTCTGCTCCTGTAGCTCTTCAGGCTCTCGTCCACTTTCTAACAGTGGAAGGGGTGGGCAAACAAAATGGGGAAGTAGCAAAGTTTGCTTTTTTTTTTTCAAACTAATACATGTTTGCTGGTGAATACCTGGAAAATAAAATAAAATGACTAATAATCTTATCAACCAGAGATAGTTCTCAGATATTTTGACGTTCTGTTGTTAGGTGTGCATATTTTTAGGACTATGTCTTGTAGGAAAATTCAGCTCTTTTAATTGATTTTAGTTTTTATATTTAAAGTGGGTTTCTTGTAGACAATGTTTAGTTGGGTCTTGCTTTTATTATCCCTTCTGAGATTAACTGATATATTTAGGCCATGCATATTTAAAGTAATTATTGATAGGGTTGGATCAATATCTTCCATGTTTATAATTATTCTATTAATTGAGGATCTAAACCAGGCACTGCTCCAATTGCTTTCTATGTACCATTTCTTACTTTTCTCCACAATCTCATGGCGCCTGCACTTTACAAATGAGGAAACACTTCTTAGATGTATGATGTACCCAAAGTCATGGGGTTAATGAGGGGCAGAACTTGGAACGGGGTGTAAAGCATTCTTTAATGCTTCTTTAATGGATGGTTATGATGTGCAGATGGATGAAGAATTGGATGCACAGATGGATAAATATACTTCAACAAAAGAGAGAACATATTCAATTATATGGATAGGTTTACAAATTAATATTGCATTTTAGGCATTTTCTCAAATTATTACAAACCTTTAAGGATATTTCTTATGTTGTTAAAAATCATAGTTCTAATACAAATAGAAAACAAGCACATAGCAGAGTTGCTTTTAACTCCTGGATGAAAAAGCCAGTGGAATAACAGGTGCCTCACAGAGGCTATGAGGACACGAGATGCACAGTGAGGAAAGCAATGCTGGAAACTGCTTGGGGATTTAGATACAAAACTGGTTAATATTCGCACGGGACAGTTAAACCACAACCTTCAGGGTAATCTTGTCCCACGGATCAGTCACTACACCTCATCCGTTTTCTTCAGGTGAACCTGGACCGAATCAATTATTAATCAAGCCCGTCTATTCTCTGGGAGTCAGATGACCTTCATACAGGCTCATTAGAAAATCATTTAGCCCGATACTAAAAGTTAATGAGATCATTTTTTTCTGCCTGGTTTCTGAGTTTTGAAAACTTTTCCTAAATATCTGTGAATATGACTTTAGTGGCCTTTGTGAGAGTGCATACCAGGAAAGTTACCATGACAGAGCCACCTGGAAGACTGCCTGCACAATGAGCAGTCTCAGGCTGGGTCCCAGACCCTCTGGAACCTGGCCTGCTTCCTCGTGCTGCTGCAGGGAGCAGGGCCCCTTCTGTTCAAACTCCAAGGGGTTCTGGTTAGGGAACTGTGTGGGGCACACTGTGCTTTCTGGCAGAGCCCCATAGGGAGGGGAGTAAGCCTGGAAGAGCTGGCCCCATCCACACAGGGCTGCAGCCCTCCCTGTGCCTCGCCTCTTGTCCTGGAGCCACAGGACAAGAGGACAGGTAAGCCTGGATTCCGACATTAAGATGCTGTTGATTCCTGTACCAGAAACACTTAACTTTTCCTCCCTGTTCTTTCTTCTGCCGATAAGTAAGAACCTCCCGCATGGTCAGCTCTAAGAAGACCTGAGAGGAATCTTCAGTCTTCCCCATCCCTCAGAGGCAGGTGTGCGAATCCGATGGGCTCATTCTCCTCGGGGGCGTGTCAAAAAGGAAGTCCTGCTGGTTGTTTCCACTTCCCAATCTTTAAGGCCTGGCTGGGACCAGGCCTAGGGGAGCCTGAAGGCGTTTCCCCTCATCTCACAGTGAGCAGACAGCAAAGCCCTGCCTGGGGCGGATCCCTGCCTCTGCGCCCCTAAATCCAGGGTCTTCACCTGCAACCTGGGTGGCCCGGGGTCCTGCTGCCTTCAGTTCAAGGACAAGGGCGTGGGGAGCTCCATCCTGGACTTGGTGGAAGGGGCTTCTGCGTAGTTTCCATGAGGGCCTGCATTTGTCTGTGAAGTCTCTGCTCAGCAGATAAAGGGTAGTGCTCGAATCCCAGCCGGTTCCTGGTGTCCATTCTTCTCAGTTGGTTAAAATTTGGAGGAGGAGGGTGGTAAAGAAATGTATCCCTAAACCTCCATTATTGCTTCAGAGCCAAGACCCCAAAGAGCAAACCTGTCTGAGGGGAAGTGAATGTTGGTGCTCAGGTCATCTGCACAGCAAATCATGGAGAGCGTTAAGCTTGGCCCCAGTCATGACAGGGTCTTATGAAGATTTTGTGTGTCTGCCCATTCGTGAGACTGCCGATGTCTTGTGGTTGGAGGAAACATGGGACTTTTGCCCCATAAACATCTGGATGTGCATGAAGTGAACTCAAACATCTTTATCTGCAGAATCAGATAGGATCAGAAAAGCCAACTGGGCGTGAGGAGACATTTACAGTATTCTGGCACCTGGGGCATTGCTGCCCACCTGCTGTGTGCCTCCACAGCAGACATTGCCACGGGTTGAGACCCTGTCCCACTGGGGCTGCATGCAGCTTCCCCAGCAATTTTCCATCCCTGATGGATATACAATCAGCTCATTTTACAGGAAGTATGAACAGTACACAGGCAGGCTCCTCTCTCCCAGTGCAGGGATTGAGTTCATTAACACTTTTGCTCATACTTTTAGCATGACTAGAGAATTAATGAGTGACCAGTCTGTCTCCAGGACAGGAAATTGTGTTATCTTTCTCTCTCTTATGAAAATCGTTCTCTATGAAATTACCTTTGTCTCACCTTTCTTGAAAGAATTTGCCTCATAAAATGAACAGAGCCGTGTAGCTTTGGGGAATGAGAAATTCAGGGGGTTAATCTTTCTGGAATTTGGATGTGATCAGAGATGGATTTCCCTCCTAAGTACACACAGATTCCACGAGCTTTTTCTGTCTTACAGTTGAGTTGGTGCTTCCTGGACAGAAGATTCAGGCCTGCAGCAAGCTGATGTCTACAAACAGCCACAGGTTCTGTCTGGCCTTTCAGAAATGGGAGAGAATGGCTTTCAGAGAATCAGTGGTTTGGCTACTCCGCTAAACCTTTCCCTCAAAGGACAGGGCTATTTCTGATAGTTGTATAGAGTAACATTGAAATGGATTTGAACATACATGAGAAGAGCTAGAAGAATACAAAAACTTCTGTTGGTGGTTTCTGGCAAGCTCATCATTATAAAACCAAGTTCCCTGCAAGAAGTCTCATTATTAGAAGGAATATAAGAAAATTCCTTCCAGGAAATCACTCAAACATAGTATTCAGAGAACTCCATCAGCCCCTGTCTCAGCCTTTTCCCCTTTTGTGCTGGCCCTGTCCTCAGGCGGGCTCTCTTGGTGTGCGTGGCAGGAGGGGTGCATCGGCAGCTCTGGCCACTCAATTTCTGTCTTAGGCTCACTCATCAGGACTAAGCAAAGACTCTGATTGGCCCAGCTGGGGTCACATGCCCTTTCTTGACCAGTCACCATGGCCAGGAGAATGGGCTACTCAGATTGGTCTGGCCTGGGTCATGGCACATCCATGACCAAGAAGAATGGGACAGGCCCCACCATCCATGTGACATAGCTCCCCACAGAAGGGCTTGTTTTACCAGGAGAATGGGGAGGGGTGCTGGACCACCATTTCTAGAAAGAGACCTCTCCTATCGCTAATGCCAATAAGTACAAGTGGACATGACTTACTGTGTTCTCCTGAGCACTGGGTTCTCCTGAGCATGGGTTTCTCATAATCCCTTGTGCCTGGAAATGTAAACCCAACCCACTTACCCCACTGGAAATTGCATAGAAACTGGTACACAGATGTAACCCAGCTCAAGATTGGCTTCAAACCCTTTGACATTTTTATGGTTGTTATATCACTTTGGGGGTCCTGTGTCCTATGCCATAGAATCCAAGGTCTGCAAGGGGACACAGGGATATATATTTAAAATTGAGGAAATCACAGCACACTGAGGGCCCAGGTCATGTGGTCGATTGGTGGCTGTGTGGACCTTGATTGGAAGGCTGCTGGCATTAGTTCTAGGACAATGTCCTTTCCCTCTTTTAGAACAAGAGTATCACAGCTACTTTCCCTGGCATGATAGATAAGGCATTGACAAATTGTGGTTAAATCTGCCATAAAGACAGCTTGAGATTCATTAGGAGAATTGGAGTTGAATTAGAAATGCTAATTTCAAGACATCCAAGCAATTCATTCTGGTTGACATTTTTCATGTCGTTCTAGAGTCTGTTGAGAAATGAAGGAACTGAACATGGAACAATAAAGGTCAAGGATGAAGTTTGCTGTTCCCCTGAGAAGGACAACCCAAGCATTTCCTTCCTGGCACCACCTCGCTAGGACTAAACCCCCTATTAACTGCAGGTCCAGTGGGTACCTGTAGGGTTACACTGAACTGTTATAACACAGTTCTTGCCAAATGTCCACTCCTGGGAAGATGCAGTAGATGTACTTTTTCCTATTCTCCTCCTGAGTACAAATAAAACCCTGCACGTTGCATAGAAAACAAACCTAAGGAGACTCTGAAAGGTGGAGAAAAGGCAGGTCAGACAGGGACCCATGGCACAATGGTCAGTTTCCTGAGTTCTTTTTTTGCCTTGTACATACCAGATTTAGAGCTGAAGAAGTCAGTTACGTGGAAAGGTGAGGACAAACAAAAATCCCAACCGAAGCCTGCTCTCTCTGGCCAAAGGACCAGGAAAGGGCAACCTAGGAAGGCAGAAAACTTGGATGACAACTGACTACTCCAGCCAAACACCATAGAAGAAAAACTGCAGCTCCACCACCTACCCCTCAGCAAATGCTGCATGGGAGCCTAGACTCCCACCTCTGCCTGTAACAAGAGGCTCCAGTACCACACCAGGGTGGATTCAGAGAAGGTGTGCAAGAAGCCTAGACTTTCATTGCCGTCCAACAGTAATGAGCCTCTGCACCCCCACTGGGCTGGTGTCAGGGCAGGACTGTCAACATCACCTGGGATAATGAGGCCATCCTCCCCTTGGTGTCAGTGGAGACTGTGTGGGGAGCAGTAACGAGCTATTACTAACTGTCCCAGCCAGGGAGGGGTCAGGGAGGCCTGTGGGTGCTAAAGCTCCTGACCCTGCCCAGCAGCAACAAGGAGCCCTCCCCATCCAGGATGACCAGCTGGGGCACCTCTGCTTCCCTCACTAGTGCAATGTCAGAGGAAGACAGCTGAAACAGAAGGTTTGAAAAGATCCAGTGTCTCCAAATATGCTACCCCAAATATCCAGGTTTCAATAAAAAATCACCATTCTGCCCAGAACCAGGAAGATACCAGATGGAATGGAAATAAGCAATCAATACCTGCCAAAATTGAGATGACAAACATGTTGGAATTATCTGACACCAAAATAGTGACAGCATCAAATGCCAGTGAGAACTCAGAGAAGCTGATCGCTCAAACACAGCTGCTGAGAGTGTGAAATGGAAACTGTACGCAAATGTTCATAGCGGCTTGATTTGTAAGAGCCCCAAACTGGAAACAGCCCAGCTGCCCTTTGATAGGTGAATGATTAAACAAACTATGGGACATCCATGCCATGGAATACACCACTCAACAACAATAATAATAAAAACAAAGAAGAACCTATTAATATATGCAACAACCTGGATGAATCTCTAGAGAATTATGCTAGGTGGAAAAAGCCAATCCCAAAAGGTTATATAATGTATGATTCCATTTATGTAGCATTCTTGAAATGAGAAAATTATTGAAATGGAGAACAGATTAGTGGTTGCCAGGGGTTGAGGTGGCAGTGGGAGTGGGAGGGAACTGTCTATACAAGGACACCCTGAGGGGCCTCAGTTGAGATGGAAATGCTCTGCATCTTGACGGTATCAATGTCCACATCTTAGCCGCGATATTGTCCTGTAGTTTGGCAATAGGTTACCATGGGGGCGGGGGGTCTGTATCATTTCTTACATGTGTGTGTGAGGCTACAATTATGTCCAAATAAAAAATTTAAAGAAAAAAAAAGTGAATCTCATTCTTCTGCCTTCAGCTAGAGTGGTCAGCCAGCTTAAACAGTTCTGATATTTCTAGAACCTAGCATAGAATCCTGTTTAATACGTAGAATTGAAATACCCAGTGCAAAATGGATCACAGGTCAGAACAGATTGAAGGGCTCTGTCCACTGAGCCATCTGTGTCCTGGATGCTGCCCCCTTCACCCATCCTCCGTGGAGACAGAGCAGGGTGAGGTTATTGTATAAGATAAAACCTCTTCTTAGTTGTGACTTCTTGGGCAACTTACTTCAATTTTTAGTTTATTAGTAAAATATATATAATAATACTTGCCATCCAGAGTTTTTATAAAGATTAAGTGAGGAAAAGTGTGAAAAGGGTGGTGTTCACAGCTATGATTCAGATTTAACCATAGGTAGTACGTTATTACAATGGACAAAAGAGGACAAAATCAGTAGAAATATAAAATTTGCTGAAAATTATACACAGGAGAAAATTGTTCTTGGTTCTGTTTTTCTCTTTATGCCTTCTTTGAATCAATCAATTATTTTTATTATTCCCTTATTCTTATCAATTAGCTTTTTGTTATACATTTCCTTATATTTCTTTTAATGGTTACTACATATTATCATATACATCCTTCACTTATTAGAATCTAATATGTATCAGTATTTTTAATCATTTCCAGGATAATGGAAAGAGCTTACAACACTTTAAATCTGTTTACCCCACCCTGTCTTTTGTGATAACATTGTTCAATTTTACATTTTAAGTCCCATGACACATTATTATTGTTTCATATAGTTGGTAATATTTTTAAATTTATCCACATATTTGCCTGTATCAATGTTTACCATTCATTCATGTTTTATTGTGCATCTACCTGGAATCATTTTCCTTCTGCCTAAAGAACTCCTTTTAGTGTTTATTTTCCATTCCTTCCCTTCCCTTTCCTTTTCTTCCTTTTCTTTTCTTTCTTTTTTTCTTTCTTTTGAGATAGTGTCTTGCTATGTTGTCCAGGCTGGACTCAAACTCATGGCTCAAGCAATCCTCTGGCCTCATGCACCTGAGTAGTAGCTGGAACTACAGGGGCACACCGCTTAATATTTCTGTTATTTTGTATCAATTGACAATGAATTCTGTCAATATTCATTTAAAGATGTTTTTATTCTCCTTCATTTTTGAAGAATTTTTTTTTTTTAAATCATAGGTTTTTTATTTTTGTTAGAAGGTCAAAACTGAGGTTAGATTTGGAATCTGGGAAATCTAAAAAAGGTCGGTGCAAAAAATAATAATATCTTTTTGGATGTCTATATTCACATAATTTATCAGTCTCTTTTTAGAGGAACTTTTATGTTTATCTTGGATAAAATTAGTGCTATAAAAAGGGTTATACCATCTAGATGAGGATTTTCTTTTTTTCTTAGGAATAATCTCTCTTTAATTCAGTTTACAATTAATGTCGTTTACATCTGTGTTTTCTATTTGTATAATTGCATATGATCACACTTGAAGCCATGACATAATACCACCTGCAGTTTTCCTTGAAATTCTTGGGGAAAGTTCATGTTACTGATTATTCTGACCTTCTTTGTGAAACATGTCCTTTTTGCTTCTGTGATGGGTTGAGTTGTGTCCACTTAATGACATATTGAAGTCCTAATACCCTGCACCTGCAAATGTGTCCTTTTTTTTTTTAATTTTTAAAATTTTTAAAATTTTTTAATTTTTATTTCAGGATATTATGAGGGTACAAACATTTTGGTTACATTTTATGTCTTTGTCTCACCCAAGTGAGGATTAGAGGCATGCCCTTCCCCTCTACGATGCTCACCACGTCCATTAGTTGTGAGTTTACCCTCCTTCAACCCCCTAATCCCTGGAGAATATTACTACCGTGTGAGCACCATAGTGTTGATCAGTTAGTGCCAATTTTATGGTGAGTACATGTGGAGCCCATTCTTCCAATCTTGTGATACCTCACTTCGGATAATGGGCTCAAGCTCTATCCAGGAAAATATAAGAGGTGCTAGATCACTGTCGTTTCTTATTATTGAAATGTATACATATACCATTGTATACATATACCAAATTTTAATAATCCACTCATGAATTGACGGGCATTTGGGTTGTTTCCACATCCTTGTAATAGTGAATTGTGCTGCCATAAACATTTGGGTGCAGATGTCTTTATTATGGAAATCTTTTGCTCTTTTGGGTAGATGCCTAACAGTGCTATTGCTGAATCGAATGGTATTTCTATTTTTAGCTCTTTGAGGTATCTCCAAATTCTTTTCTACAGAGGTTGCACTAATCTGCAGTCCCACCAGCAGTGTAAGAGCATATTTTTATTAGATACAGAATTCTACATGAGTAGCTGTTTTCTTTCAGCACTTTAAAAATGTCATTCCATTGCTTTTTGGCTCACACTGTATTGGTTGAGAAATCAGTTGTCCATCTTATTGTATTTTTAAAAGTAAAATCATAACAAAAATCTTTCCTAGTATAAATAATTTTTTTAAATCTTATTTTACACACACACACACCCTAAAGGTCTCTTATGTATTCTAAATCTGTGGATAAATTTTTTAAGGTTTCAAATTAAAATGAAGGGTCTAAATGAATTCATTAATCTAGAGTATAAAAGATAGAAACAGCATGGTCACACTAATAGATCACATTCTTTTAAATATTACAGGTGTATTAAGTTATCCATTATGTGCAGATTTGGTTTTAATTTTTGAAAACCATTTTACATTTATTTCTAACATTTCTGGAGTTAAAAGTTTTTTATCCATTTTCAAAGAGTACAACTAAAATTCTATCTAACTGAGGTTAGATAATTCTAAATACTTCTGGAGTTAAAAATGTATAAAATTAAGGAAACTGGATACATGAAAACATTCTAGTTAACTGAGATAAATTGTGGCCAGATATTTTATTTGTGTATGAGGTCTGCTTGTATACTCATTGACCAAAAGAGCTCCTTTTTTAGAGTCACTGGATCATGAGCCTCAAACTTATAAAGAGGTTGGTCTAAAAACTCACATAGCCCTTGTACCAGGAGTCAAGATATGCTCATTAATTCTTTTTTTTTTTTTTCCATTCAAATGTCAGATGTCAACAGTTCCCACCCAGGATGATTTCTTGTTTGGATTTTGTACTTCTTTTTCACCTTTAAGATATTTACATACATTTTTAGTTAAGGTGAACAGACTTTTGAATTTTATGGGATTCTAAATTATGTATATATGTTTTCTATTTGGACTTAAAGGCATTTGAATTTGATGTCTTTCTTAGAATTTTGCAATGCTTATGGATATTTTAAAAGCCATCTGGTTAATTTTGGACATCCTACATGGCTTTGAGTTGTGGGGGTAGCATTTTAGGTCATTCTGCCATTCCATTCTCCTCATCCCCTCCCACCTCCCTTTGACCTGGGGTGCCTTGTGCTTGACAGCCCCTGTGGCCACCAAAGAGAGAGAAGAGGGGGACAATCAGGGGCAGGATCCGAGGGCTACCTTTAACCTCCAGAAAACGGCCAATAGGACAGTGGGATCTCTTATAGGTTGCTCCACAAAGTTCTCTAGGAGGCAGGATTCAGGCAAGAGCCCTCTCTTCAGGAATAAAATTAGTGCATTTTGGATGAATCACTCAAAATGGGTGATGGGGTGCAAAAGGAACCCCTTTAGTTATGCCACTTTTATGTTCTGTTGTGCTGATGCTCTTGTCCTGTCACCGTTACATGGCCCAGCTGTTGAAAAGATGAGTGCTGTAAAGGAGAGTGTCATGTCGTGAAGAGAACGTCGAACTCAGAGCTAAAAGATCTGGGTTGGAGTGTTGCTTCCATAACCTAAAAACTCTGCTTCCTTGGGCAGGTCACTCAACTTCTAAGCCTACTTTTTTTTGAAAGTTGGTTAAATTAAAAATCTCACAGGGTGGTTGGAGACACAAATGAGATAGAAACATGAAGAATCTCACCCCCAAATGCTGAGTTCATCCTTGGACTCCTACAGTACGTATTCTTTGAATTAATGGATTAAGATAGGCAGCCATTGACTTGCAGATGACCCCGCTCCCTGCCGAGCTGATAATTGACTTTCCCTGAGATTGCTTTAGCAGTCCCTGCCATGAGCTCTTGACATCAGCAGGGGAAGCTTAATGGAGTCTGGCCTATTACAGATTCCAAGTTTAATGCTTACCCTCAAGTTAGAAGTGAGGGAAGAACGGTGTTCATTCTTCAGTGGCATCTCAAAGCTATTAACATTTCTCTTTGGAGACTACATTCCATCACGGCTCTCTTCTCTGCTTTGCCTTATCCGTCTTGTTTCACTGCATTTGTACACACATCCTGGTCTCTTCCATGTCCCAGTACCTGCTGTCCCTTCATGTTGCAAGCCTTTTTCTCTCTTCTTATTCCCTGCTCAGTATGTTGCCAGACTTGTCTAGTTTACGTACAATAACTTTCTCAGGGCTCACTTAGCCGTAGCCTTTGCCTCTACCACTTAGGTAAAAAGGCTTCTCAGGGCTCCCTAAGCGATGTCTTAGTTGCCAAACCTAATGATATTTTCTTAGTCGATATCTTACTTGGGCTCCCTGAAGCCAGGGAGACAGCTGTCCAGACTTTCCTTCTTGAACCCCTCTCTTCTCGTTGTATCTATGGTTGTATGTTATCCTGGCTCTCCAGGCACTCCCGGCGTAGCTCCACGCCTCTGTCCAGTGCAGGCATTCCCCAGGATTGACCCCATGTCCTCTCTTCCTTTCTTTTTTGAGACAGAGTCTCACTGTGTTGCCCAGGCTAGAGTGCCGTGACATCATCCTCGCTCACAGCAACCTCAAACTCCTGGGCTCAAGCGATCCTCCTGCTTCAGCCTCCCGAGTAGCTGGGACTACAGGCATGCGCCACCATGCCCGGCTAATTTTTTCTATATATTTTTAGTTGTCCGATTAATTTCTTTCGATTT